>CM051236.1:284713020-284762597 GCA_027917425.1 Gastrophryne carolinensis | reverse complement strand
TGCTGTATAGAGTGTCAGCTCTGCTGCCTAGTCCCCTGTCTTGTGTGTGTGTGTGTGTTCCCTGTGCTGTATAAAGAGTCAGCTTTGCTACCTAGTCTCCTGTGTGTGTGATCCCTGTGCTGTATAGAATGTCAGCTCTGCTGTCTAGTTCCTTGTGTGTGATCCCTGTGCTGTATAGTGTCAGCTATGCTGCCTAGTCCCCTGCCTCCTGTGTGTGTGATCCCTGTGCTGTATAGAATGTCAGCTCATCTGCCTAGTCGCCTGTCTCCTGATGTGTGTGATCCCTGTGCTATATAGAGCATTAGCTCTGCTGCCAAGTCTCCTGTGTGTGATCCCTGTGCTGTATAGAGTGTCAGCTCTGCTGCCTAGTCTCGTGTGTCTGTGTGATCCCTGTGCTGTATAGAGTGTCAGCTTTGCTGCCTAGTCCCCTGTCTTCTGTGTGTGTTTGTGTGTGTGTGATCCCTGTGTTGTATAGAGTGTCAGCTCTGCTGCCTAGTCCCCTGCCTCCTGTGTGTGTGATCCCTGTGCTGTATAAAGTGTCAGCTTTGCGCCTAGTCCCCTGTCTCCTGTGTGGGTGTTAGCACTTTGCTGTATAGAGTATCAGCTCATCTGCCTAGTCCCCTGTCTCCTGATGTGCGTGATCCCTGTGCTGTATAGAGCGTCAGCTCTGCTGCCTAGTCCCCTGTGTCTGTGATCCCTGTGCTGTATAGAGTGTCAGCTCTACTGCCTAGTCCCCTGTGTGTATGTGATCCCTGTGCTGTATAGAGTGTCAGCTCTGCTGCCTAGTCCCCTGTCTGTGTATGTGATCCCTGTGCTGTATAGTGTCAGCTCTGCTGCCTAGTCCCCTGTCTGTGTATGTGATCCCTGTGCTGTATAGTGTGTCAGCTCTGCTGCCTAGTCTCGTGTGTCTGTGTGATCCCTGTGCTGTATAGAGTGTCAGCTTTGCTGCCTAGTCCCCTGTCTCCTGTGCTGTATAGAGTGTCAGCTCTGCTGCCTAGTCCCCTGTCTCCTGATGTGTGTGATCCCTGTGCTGTATAGAGTGTGAGCTTTGCTACCTAGTCCCCTGTCTCCTGTGTGTGTGATCCCTGTGCTGTATAGAGTTTCAGCTCTGCTACCTAGTCCCCTGGTTCCTGTGTGTGTGTGATCCCTGTGCTGTATAGAGTGTCAGCTCTACTGCCTAGTCCCTGGTCTCCTGTGTGCGTGATCCCTGTGCTGTATAGAGTGTCAGCTTTGCTGCCTAGCCCCCCGGTCTCCTGTGTGTGTGATCCCTGTGCTGTATAGAGTGTCAGTTTTGCTGTCTAGTCCCTGTCTCCTTTGTGTGTGATCCCTGTGCTGTATAAAGTGTCAGCTCTGCTGCCTAGTCCACTGCCTCCTGTGTGTGTGTGTGATCCCTGTGCTGTATAGAGTGTCAGCTCTGCTGCTTAGTCTCCTGTCTCCTGATATGTGTGATCCCTGTGCTGTATAGTGTCAGCTCTGCTGCCTAGTCTTGTGTGTATGATCCCTGTGCTGTATAGAGTGTCAGCTCTGCTGCCTAGTCCCCTGTCTTGTGTGTGTGTGTGATCCCTGTGCTGTATAAAGAGTCAGCTCTGCTACCTAGTCTCCTGTCTCCTGTGTGTGTGATCCCTGTGCTGTATAGAATGTCAGCTCTGCTGTCTAGTCCCCTGTGTGTGTGATCCCTGTGCTGTATAGTGTCAGCTCTGCTGCCTAGTCCCCTGCCTCCTGTGTGTGTGTGTGATCCCTGTGCTGTATAGAGTGTCAGCTCTGCTGCTTAGTCCCCTGTCTCCTGATATGTGTGATCCCTGTGCTGTATAGAGTGTCAGCTCTGCTGCCTAGTCTTGTGTGTATGATCCCTGTGCTGTATAGAGTGTCAGCTTTGCTGCCTAGTCCCTGTCTCCTGTGTGTGTGATCCCTGTGCTGTATAGAGTGTCAGCTCTGCTGCCTAGTCCCCTGTCTCCTGTGCTGTATAGAGTGTCAGCTCTGCTGCCTAGTCCCCTGTCTCCTGATGTGTGTGATCCCTGTGCTGTATAAAGTGTGAGCTCTGCTACCTAGTCCCCTGTATCCTGTTTGTGTGATCCCTGTGCTGTATAGAGTGTCAGCTCTGCTGCCTAGTCCCCTGTCTTCTGTGTGTGTGTGATCCATGTGCTGTATAGAGCGTGAGCTCTGCTACCTAGTCCCCTGTCTCCTGTGTGTGTGATCCCTGTGCTGTATAGAGTTTCAGCTCTGCTACCTAGTCCCCTGGTTCCTGTGTGTGTGTGATCCCTGTGCTGTATAGAGTGTCAGCTCTACTGCCTAGTCCCTGGTCTCCTGTGTGAGTGATCCCTGTGCTGTATAGAGTGTCAGCTTTGCTGCCTAGCCCCCCGGTCTCCTGTGTGTGTGATCCCTGTGCTGTATAGAGTGTCAGTTTTGCTGTCTAGTCCCTGTCTCCTTTGTGTGTGATCCCTGTGCTGTATAAAGTGTCAGCTCTGCTGCCTAGTCCACTGCCTCCTGTGTGTGTGTGTGATCCCTGTGCTGTATAGAGTGTCAGCTCTGCTGCTTAGTCTCCTGTCTCCTGATATGTGTGATCCCTGTGCTGTATAGTGTCAGCTCTGCTGCCTAGTCTTGTGTGTATGATCCCTGTGCTGTATAGAGTGTCAGCTCTGCTGCCTAGTCCCCTGTCTTGTGTGTGTGTGTGTTCCCTGTGCTGTATAAAGAGTCAGCTCTGCTACCTAGTCTCCTGCCTCCTGTGTGTGTGTGATCCCTGTGCTGTATAGAATGTCAGCTCTGCTGTCTAGTCCCCTGTGTGTGTGATCCCTGTGCTGTATAGTGTCAGCTATGCTGCCTAGTCCCCTGCCTCCTGTGTGTGTGTGTGATCCCTGTGCTGTATAGAGTGTCAGTTCTGCTGCTTAGTCCCCTGTCTCCTGATATGTGTGATCCCTGTGCTGTATAGAGTGTCAGCTCTGCTGCCTAGTCTTGTGTGTGTGATCCCTGTGCTGTATAGAGTGTCAGCTCTGCTGCCTAGTCCCCTGTCTTGTGTGTGTGTGTGTGTGTGTGTGTGTTCCCTGTGCTGTATAAAGAGTCAGCTTTGCTACCTAGTCTCATGTGTGTGTGATCCCTGTGCTGTATAGAATGTCAGCTCTGCTGTCTAGTTCCTTGTGTGTGTGATCCCTGTGCTGTATAGTGTCAGCTATGCTGCCTAGTCCCCTACCTCCTGTGTGTGTGATCCCTGTGCTGTATAGAATGTCAGCTCATCTGCCTAGTCCCCTGTCTCCTGATGTGTGTGATCCCTATGCTATATAGAGCATTAGCTCTGCTGCCAAGTCTCCTGTGTGTGATCCCTGTGCTGTATAGAGTGTCAGCTCTGCTGCCTAGTCTCGTGTGTCTGTGTGATCCCTGTGCTGTATAGAGTGTCAGCTTTGCTGCCTAGTCCCCTGTCTTCTGTGTGTGTTTGTGTGTGTGTGATCCCTGTGTTGTATAGAGTGTCAGCTCTGCTGCCTAGTCCCCTGCCTCCTGTGTGTGTGATCCCTGTGCTGTATAAAGTGTCAGCTTTGCGCCTAGTCCCCTGTCTCCTGTGTGTGTGATCCCTGTGCTATATAGTGTCAGCTCATCTGCCTAGTCCCCTGTCTCCTGATGTGTGTGATCCCTGTGCTGTATAGAGCGTCAGCTCTGCTGCCTGGTCTCCTGTGTGTGTGATCCCTGTGCTGTATAGAGTGTCAGCTCTGCTGCCTAGTCCCCTGTGTGTGTGATCCCTGTGCTGTATAGAGTGTCAGCTCTGCTACCCAGTCCCGTGTGTGTGTGTGTGTGTGTGTGTGTGTGTGTGATCCCTGTGCTGTATAGAGCGTCAGCTCTGCTGCCTAGTCCCCTGTGTGTGTGATCCCTGTGCTGTATAGAGTGTCAGCTCTGCTACCCAGTCCCGTGTGTGTGTGTGTGTGTGTGTGTGTGTGTGTGTGTGTGTGTGTGTGATCCCTGTGCTGTATAGAGGGCCAGCTCTGCTGCCTAGTCCCCTGTCTGTGTATGTGATCCCTGTGCTGTATAGAGTGTCAGCTCTGCTACCTAGTCCCCTGTTTGTGTGTGATCCCTGTGCTGTATAGAGTGTCAACTCTGATGCCTAGTCCCCTGTCTCCTGTGTTTGTGTGTGATCCCTGTGCTGTAGAGTGTCAGCTCTGCTACCTAGTCCCCTGTGTGTGTGTGTGATCCCTGTGCTGTATAGAGTGTCAGCTCTGCTGCCTAGGCCCCTGTCTGTGTATGTGTGATCACTGTGCTGTATAGAGTGTCAGCTCTGCTACCTAGTCCCCTGTGAATGATCCCTGTGCTGTATAGAGTGTCAGCTCTGCTACCTAGTCCCCCTGTGTGTGTCTGTGATCCCTGTGCTGTATATTTTCAGCTCTGCTGCCTAGTCCCCTGTGTGTGTGTGTGATCCCTGTGCTGTATAGAGTGTCAGCTCTGCTGCCTAGTCCCCTGTGTGTATGTGATCCCTGTGCTGTATAGAGTGTCAGCTCTGCTGTCTAGTCCCCTGTCTGTGTATGTGATCCCTGTGCTGTATAGATTGTCAGCTCTGCTACCCAGTCCCGTGTGTGTGTGTGTGTGTGTGTGTGTGTGTGTGTGTGTGTGTGAGATCCCTGTGCTGTATAGAGTGTCAGCTCTGCTACCTAGTCCCCTGTGTGTGTGTGTGATCCCTGTGCTGTATAGTGTCAGCTCTGCTACCTAGTCCCCTGTGTGTGTGTGTGATCCCTGTGCTGTATAGTGTCAGCTCTGCTACCTAGTCCCCTGTGTGTGTGTGTGATCCCTGTGCTGTATAGTGTCAGCTCTGCTACCTAGTCCCCTGTGTGTGTGTGATCCCTGTGCTGTATAGAGTGTCTGCTCTGCTACCCAGTCCCCTGTGTGTGTGTGTGTGATCCCTGTGCTTTATAGAGTGTCAGCTCTGCTGCCTAGTCCCCTGTGTGTGTGTGATCCCTGTGCTGTATAGTGTCAGCTCTGCTACCTAGTCCCCTGTGTGTGTGTGATCCCTGTGCTGTATAGAGTGCCAGCTCTGCTTCCTAGTCCCCTGTCTGTGTATGTGATCCCTGTGCTGTATAGAGTGTCAGCTCTGCTACCTAGTCCCCTGTGTGTGTGTGTGTGATCCCTGTGCTGTATACAGTGTCAGCTCTGCTACCTAGTCCCCTGTCTGTGTATGTGATCCCTGTGCTGTATAGAGTGTCAGCTCTGCTGCCTAGTTCCCTGTTTGTGTATGTGATCCCTGTGCTGTATAGAGTGTCAGCTCTGCTACCCAGTCCCCTGTGTGTGTGTGTGATCCTTGTGCTGTATAGAGTGTCAGCTCTGCTGCCTATTCCCCTGTGTGTGTATGTGATCCCTGTGCTGTATAGAGTGTCAGCTCTGCTACCCAGTCCCCTGTGTGTGTGTGTGTGTGATCCCTGTGCTGTTTAGAGTGTCAGCTCTGCTGCCTAGTACCCTGTCTGTGTATGTGATCCCTGTGCTGTATAGAGTGTCAGCTCTGCTGACTAGTCCCCTGTCTGTGTATGTGATCCCTGTGCTGTATAGAGTATCAGCTCTGCTACCTAGTCCCCGGTGTGTGTGTGATCCCTGTGCTGTATAGAGTGTTATCTCTGCTGCCCAGTCCCCTGTCTGTGTATGTGATCCCTGTGCTGTATAGAGTGTCAGCTCTGCTACCTAGTCCCCGGTGTGTGTGTGTGTGTGATCCCTGTCCTGTATAGAGTGCCAGCTCTGCTGCCTAGTCCCCTGTCTGTGTATGTGATCCCCGTGCTGTATTTAGTGTCAGCTCTGCTACCTAGTCCCCTGTGTGTGTGATCCCTGTGCTGTATAGAGTGTCAGCTCTGCTGCCTAGTTCCCTGTCTGTGTATGTGATCCCTGTGCTGCATAGAGTGTCAGCTCTGCTACCTAGTCCCCTGTGTGTGTGTGATCCCTGTGCTGTATAGAGTGTCAGCTCTGCTGCCTAGTACCCTGTCTGTGTATGTGATCCCTGTGCTGTATAGAGTGCCAGCTCTGCTGACTAGTCCCCTGTCTGTGTATGTGATCCCTGTGCTGTATAGAGTGCCAGCTCTGCTGCCTAGTCCCCTGTGTGTGTGATCCCTGTGCTGTATTGAGTGTCAGCTCTGCTACCTAGTCCCCTGTGTGTGTGATCCCTGTGCTGTATTGAGTGTCAGCTCTGCTACCTAGTCCCCTGTGTGTGTGATCCCTGTGCTGTATAATGTGTCAGCTCTGCTGCCTAGTCCCCTGCGTGTCTGTGATCCCTGTGCTGTATAGAGTGTCAGCTCTGCTGCCTAGTCCCCTGTGTGTGTGTGTGATCCCTGTGCTGTATAGAGTGTCAGCTCTGCTACCTAGTCCCCTGTGTGTGTGTGTGATCCCTGTGCTGTATAGAGTGTCAGCTCTGCTGCCTATTCCGCTGTCTGTGTATGTGATCCCTGTGCTGTATAGAGTGTCAGCTCTGCTACCTAGTCCCCTGTGTGTGTGTGTGATCCCTGTGCTGTATAGAGTGTCAGCTCTGCTGCCTATTCCGCTGTCTGTGTATGTGATCCCTGTGCTGTATAGAGTGTCAGCTCTGCTACCTAGTCCCCTGTGTGTGTGTGTGATCCCTGTGCTGTATAGAGTGTCAGCTCTGCTGCCTAGTCCCCTGTGTGTGTGTGTGATCCCTGTGCTGTATAGTGTCAGCTCTGCTACCTAGTCCCCTGTGTGTGTGTGATCCCTGTCCTGTATAGAGTGCCAGCTCTGCTGCCTAGTCCCCTGTCTGTGTATGTGATCCCTGTGCTGTATAGAGTGTCAGCTCTGCTACCTAGTCCCCTGTGTGTGTGTGATCCCTGTGCTGTATACAGTGTCAGCTCTGCTACCTAGTCCCCTGTGTGTGTCTGTGATCCCTGTGCTGTATAATGTGTCAGCTCTGCTACCTAGTCCCCTGTGTGTGTCTGTGATCCCTGTGCTGTATTGAGTGTCAGCTCTGCTGCCTAGTCCCCTGTCTGTGTATGTGATCCCTGTGCTGTATAGAGTGTCAGCTCTGCTGCCTAGTTCCCTGTTTGTGTATGTGATCCCTGTGCTGTATAGAGTGTCAGCTCTGCTGCCTAGTCCCCTGCGTGTGTGTGATCATTGTGCTGTATAGAGTGTCAGCTCTGCTGCCTAGTACCCTGTCTGTGTATGTGATCCCCGTGCTGTATAGAGTGTCAGCTCTGCTGCCTAGTCCCCTGTGTGTGTGTGATCACTGTGCTGTATAGAGTGTCAGCTCTGCTGCCTAGTACCCTGTCTGTGTATGTGATCCCCGTGCTGTATAGAGTGTCAGCTCTGCTGCCTAGTACCCTGTCTGTGTATGTGATCCCTGTGCTGTATAGAGTGTCAGCTCTGCTACCTAGTATCCTGTCTGTGTAGGTGATCCTTGTGCTGTATAGAGTGTCAGCTCTGCTGACTAGTCCCCTGTCTGTGTATGTGATCCCCGTGCTGTATTTAGTGTCAGCTCTGCTACCTAGTCCCCTGTGTGTGTGTGATCCCTGTGCTGTATAGAGTGTCAGCTCTGCTGCCTAGTCCCCTGCCTCCTGTGTGTGTGATCCCTGTGCTGTATAGAGTGTCAGCTCTGCTACCTAGTCCCCTGTGTGTTTGTGATCCCTGTGCTGTATAGAGTGTCAGCTCTGCTACCTAGTCCCCTGTGTGTGTGATCCCTGTGCTGTATAGAGTGTCAGCTCTGCTGCCTAGTTCCCTGTCTGTGTATGTGATCCCTGTGCTGCATAGAGTGTCAGCTCTGCTACCTAGTCCCCTGTGTGTGTGTGATCCCTGTGCTGTATAGAGTGTCAGCTCTGCAACCTAGTCCCCTGTGTGTGTGTGATCCCTGTGCTGTATAGAGTGTCAGCTCTGCAACCTAGTCCCCTGTCTGTGTGTGTGATCCCTGTGCTGTATAAAGTGTCAACTCTGCTACCTAGTCCCCTGCCTCCTGTGTGTGTGTGATCCCTGTGCTGTATAGAGTGTCAGCTCTGCTGCCTAGTACCCTGTCTGTGTATGTGATCCCTGTGCTGTATAGAGAGCCAGCTCTGCTGACTAGTCCCCCTGTCTGTGTATGTGATCCCTGTGCTGTATAGAGTATCAGCTCTGCTACCTAGTCCCCGGTGTGTGTGTGATCCCTGTGCTGTATAAAGTGTCAGCTCTGCTACCCAGTCCCCCTGTGTGTGTGTGATCCTTGTGCTGTATAGAGTGTCAGCTCTGTTACCTAGTCCCCGGTGTGTGTGATCCCTGTCCTGTATAGAGTGTCAGCTCTGCTGCCTAGTCCCCTGTGTGTGTCTGTGATCCTGTGCTGTATAGAGTGTCAGCTCTGCTGCCTAGTCCCCTGTCTGTGTATGTGATCCCCGTGCTGTATAGTGTCAGCTCTGCTACCTAGTCCCCTGTGTGTGTGTGATCCCTGTGCTGTATAGAGTGTCAGCTCTGCTAACTAGTCCCCTGTGTATGTGATCCCTGTGCTGTATAGAGTGTCAGCTCTGCTGCCTAGTTCCCTGTCTGTGTATGTGATCCCTGTGCTGCATAGAGTGTCAGCTCTGCTACCTGGTCCCCTGTGTGTGTGATCCCTGTGCTGTATTGAGTGTCAGCTCTGCTACCTAGTCCCCTGTGTGTGTGTGATCCCTGTGCTGTATAGAGTGCCAGCTCTGCTGCCTAGTCCCCTGTGTGTGTGATCCCTGTGCTGTATAGTGTCAGCTCTGCTACCTAGTCCCCTGTGTGTGTGTGTGATCCCTGTGCTGTATAGAGTGTCAGCTCTGCTACCTAGTCCCCTGTCTGTGTATGTGATCCCTGTGCTGCATAGAACGTCAGCTCTGCTGCCTAGTCCCCTGTGTGTGTGTGATCCCTGTGCTGTATAGAGTGTCAGCTCTGCTGCCTAGTTCCCTGTGTGTGTGATCCCTGTGCTGTATAGAGTGTCAGCTCTGCTACCTAGTCCCCTGTCTCCTGTCTGTGTATGTGATCCCTGTGCTGCATAGAACGTCAGCTCTGCTTCCTAGTCCCCTGTGTGTGTGTGATCCCTGTGCTGTATAGAGCGTCAGCTCTGCTGCCTAGTCCCCTGTGTGTGTGTGTGATCCCTGTGCTGTATAGAGTGTCAGCTCTGCTGCCTAGTCCCCTGTGTGTGTGTGTGTGATCCCTGTGCTGTATAGTGTCAGCTCTGCTACCTAGTCCCCTGTGTGTGTGTGATCCCTGTCCTGTATAGAGTGCCAGCTCTGCTGCCTAGTCCCCTGTCTGTGTATGTGATCCCTGTGCTGTATAGAGTGTCAGCTCTGCTGCCTAGTCCCCTGTGTGTGTGTGTGTGATCCCTGTGCTGTATACAGTGTCAGCTCTGCTACCTAGTCCCCTGTGTGTGTGTGTGTGATCCCTGTGCTGTATACAGTGTCAGCTCTGCTACCTAGTCCCCTGTGTGTGTCTGTGATCCCTGTGCTGTATAATGTGTCAGCTCTGCTACCTAGTCCCCTGTGTGTGTCTGTGATCCCTGTGCTGTATTGAGTGTCAGCTCTGCTGCCTAGTCCCCTGTCTGTGTATGTGATCCCTGTGCTGTATAGAGTGTCAGCTCTGCTGCCTAGTTCCCTGTTTGTGTATGTGATCCCTGTGCTGTATAGAGTGTCAGCTCTGCTGCCTAGTCCCCTGCGTGTGTGTGATCATTGTGCTGTATAGAGTGTCAGCTCTGCTGCCTAGTACCCTGTCTGTGTATGTAATCCCCGTGCTGTATAGAGTGTCAGCTCTGCTGCCTAGTCCCCTGTGTGTGTGTGATCACTGTGCTGTATAGAGTGTCAGCTCTGCTGCCTAGTACCCTGTCTGTGTATGTGATCCCCGTGCTGTATAGAGTGTCAGCTCTGCTGCCTAGTACCCTGTCTGTGTATGTAATCCCCGTGCTGTATAGAGTGTCAGCTCTGCTGCCTAGTCCCCTGTGTGTGTGTGATCACTGTGCTGTATAGAGTGTCAGCTCTGCTGCCTAGTACCCTGTCTGTGTATGTGATCCCCGTGCTGTATAGAGTGTCAGCTCTGCTGCCTAGTACCCTGTCTGTGTATGTGATCCCTGTGCTGTATAGAGTGTCAGCTCTGCTACCTAGTATCCTGTCTGTGTAGGTGATCCTTGTGCTGTATTTAGTGTCAGCTCTGCTACCTAGTCCCCTGTCTGTGTATGTGATCCCTGTGCTGCATAGAGTGTCAGCTCTGCTGCCTAGTTCCCTGTCTGTGTATGTGATCCCTGTGCTGCATAGAGTGTCAGCTCTGCTACCTAGTCCCCTGTGTGTGTGTGATCCCTGTGCTGTATAGAGTGTCAGCTCTGCTGCCTAGTCCCCTGTGTGTGTGTGTGTGATCCCTGTGCTGTATAAAGTGTCAACTCTGCTACCTAGTCCCCTGTGTGTGTGTGATCCCTGTGCTGTATAGAGTGTCAGCTCTGCTGCCTAGTACCCTGTCTGTGTATGTGATCCCTGTGCTGTATAGAGAGCCAGCTCTGCTGACTAGTCCCCTGTGTGTGTGTGATCCCTGTGCTATATAGAGTGTCAGCTCTGCTGCCTATTCCCCTGTCTGTGTATGTGATCCCTGTGCTGTATAAAGTGTCAGCTCTGCTACCCAGTCCCCTGTGTGTGTGTGATCCTTGTGCTGTATAGAGTGTCAGCTCTGTTACCTAGTCCCCGGTGTGTGTGATCCCTGTGCTGTATAGAGTGTCAGCTCTGCTGCCTAGTCCCCTGTGTGTGTGTGATCCCTGTGCTGTATAGAGTGTCAGCTCTGCTACCTAGTCCCCTGTGTGTGTGTGATCCCTGTGCTGTATAGAGTGTCAGCTCTGCTGCCTAGTTCCCTGTCTGTGTATGTGATCCCTGTGCTGCATAGAGTGTCAGCTCTGCTACCTAGTCCCCTGTGTGTGTGATCCCTGTGCTGTATTGAGTGTCAGCTCTGCTACCTAGTCCCCTGTGTGTGTGTGATCCCTGTGCTGTATAGAGTGTCAGCTCTGCTGCCTAGTCCCCTGTGTGTGTGATCCCTGTGCTGTATAGTGTCAGCTCTGCTACCTAGTCCCCTGTGTGTGTGTGTGATCCCTGTGCTGTATAGAGTGTCAGCTCTGCTACCTAGTCCCCTGTCTGTGTATGTGATCCCTGTGCTGCATAGAGTGTCAGCTCTGCTACCTAGTCCCCTGTGTGTGTGATCCCTGTGCTGTATTGAGTGTCAGCTCTGCTACCTAGTCCCCTGTGTGTGTGTGATCCCTGTGCTGTATAGAGTGTCAGCTCTGCTGCCTAGTCCCCTGTGTGTGTGATCCCTGTGCTGCATAGAACGTCAGCTCTGCTGCCTAGTCCCCTGTGTGTGTGTGATCCCTGTGCTGTATAGAGTGTCAGCTCTGCTGCCTAGTTCCCTGTGTGTGTGATCCCTGTGCTGTATAGAGTGTCAGCTCTGCTACCTAGTCCCCTGTCTCCTGTCTGTGTATGTGATCCCTGTGCTGCATAGAACGTCAGCTCTGCTTCCTAGTCCCCTGTGTGTGTGTGATCCCTGTGCTGTATAGAGCGTCAGCTCTGCTGCCTAGTCCCCTGTTTCCTGTGTGTGATCCCTCTGCTGTATAGAGTTTCAGCTCTGCTGCCTAGTCCCCTGCCTCCTGTGTGTGTGTGTGATCCCTGTGCTGTATAGTGTGTCAGCTCTGCTGCCTAGTCCCCTGCCTCTTGTGTGTGATCCCTGTGCTGTATAGAGTGTCAGCTCTGCTGCCTAGTCTCCTTTGTGTGATCCCTGTGCTGTATAGAGTGTCAGCTCTGCTGCCTAGTCGCCTGCCTTCTGTGTGTGTGATCCCTGTGTTGTATAGAGTGTCAGCTCTGCTGCCTAGTCCCCTGCCTCCTGTGTGTGTGATCCCTGTGTTGTATAGTGTCAGCTCTGCTGCCTAGTCGCCTGCCTCCTGTGTGTGTGATCCCTGTGTTGTATAGAGTGTCAGCTCTGCTGCCTAGTCCCCTGCCTCCTGTGTGTTTTATCCCTGTGTTGTATAGAGTGTCAGTTCTGCTGCCTAGTCCCCTGCCTCCTGTGTGTGTGTGTGATCCCTGTGCTGTATAGAGTCTCAGCTCTGCTGCCTAGTCCCCTGCCTCCTGTGTGTGATCCCTGTGCTGTATAGAGTGTCAGCTCTGCTGCCTAGTCCCCTGCCTCCTGTGTGTGATCCCTGTGCTGTATAGAGTGTCAGCTCTGCTGCCTAGTCCCCTGCCTCCTCTGTGTGATCCCTGTGCTGTATAGAGTGTCAGCTCTGCTGCCTAGTCCCTGTCTCCTGTAGGTGTGACCCTGGGCTGTATAGAGTGTCAGCTCTGCTGCCTAGTCCCCGGCCTCCTCTGTGTGATCCCTTTGTTGTATAGAGTGTCAGCTCTGCTGCCTAGTCCCCTGCCTCCTGTGTGTGTTCCCTGTGCTGTATAGAGTGTCAGCTCTGCTGCCTAGTCCCCTGCCTCCTGTGTGTGATCTTTGTGCTGTATAGAGTGTCAGCTCTGCTGCCTAGTTCCCGGCCTCCTCTGTGTGATCCCTGTGCTGTATAGAGTGTCAGCTCTGCTGCCTAGTCCCTAGTCTCCAGTGTGTATGTGATCCCTGTGCTGTATAGAGTGTCAGCTCTGCTGCCTAGTCCCTTGTCTCCTGTGTGTGATCCCTGTGCTGTATAGAGTATCAGCTCTGCTGCCTAGTCCCCTTCCTCCTGTGTGTGATCCCTGTGCTGTATAGAGTGTCAGCTCTGCTGCCTAGTCCCCTGCCTCCGCTGTGTGATCCCTGTGCTGTATAGATTGTCAGCTCTGCTGCCGAGTCCCTCGTCTCCAGTGTGTCGACTCTGCTGCCTAGTCCCCTGCCTCCTGTGTGTGTGTGATCCCTGTGCTGTATAGTGTGTCAGCTCTGCTGCCTAGTCCCCTGCCTCCTGTGTGTGATCCCTGTGCTGTATAGAGTGTCAGCTCTGCTGCCTAGTCCCTAGTCTCCAGTGTGTATGTGATCCCTGTGCTGTATAGAGTGTCAGCTCTGCTGCCTAGTCTCCTGTGTGTGATCCATGTGCTGTATAGAGTGTCAGCTCTGCTGCCTAGTCCCCTGCCTCCTGTGTGTGTGATCCCTGTGCTATATAGAGTGCCAGCTCTGCTGCCTAGTCCCCTGCCTCCTGTGTGTGATCCCTGTGCTGTAGAGTGTCAGCTCTGCTGCCTAGTCCCTTGTCTCCTGTGTGTGATCCCTGTGCTGTATAGAGTGTGAGCTCTGCTGCCTAGTCCCCTGCCTCCTGTGTGTGTGTGTGTGATCCCTGTGCTGTATAGAGTGTCAGCTCTGCTGCCTAGTCGCCTACCTCCTGTGTTTTTGATCCCTGTGTTGTATCATAGAGTGTCGGCTCTGCTGCCTAGTCCCCTGCCTCCTGTGTGTGTGATCCCTGTGCTGTATAGAGTGTCAGCTCTGCTGCCTAGTCCCTAGTCTCCAGTGTGTATGTGATCCCTGTGCTGTATAGAGTGTCAGCTCTGCTGCCTAGTCTCCTCTGTGTGATCCATGTGCTGTATAGAGTGTCAGCTCTGCTGCCTAGTCCCCTGCCTCCTGTGTGTGTGATCCCTGTGCTTTATAGAGTGTCAGCTCTGCTGCCTAGTCCCCTGCCTCCTGTGTGTGATCCCTGTGCTGTATAGAGTGTCAGCTCTGCTGCCTAGTCCCTTGTCTCCTGTGTGTGATCCATGTGCTGTATAGAGTGTCAGCTCTGCTGCATAGTCCCCTGCCTCCTGTGTGTGATTCCTGTGTTGTATAGACTGTCAGCTCTGCTGCCTAGTCCCCTGCCTCCTGTGTGTGTGTGATCACTGTGCTGTATAGAGCGTCAGCTCTGCTGCCTAGTCCCCTGCCTCCTGTGTGTGATTCCTGTGTTGTATAGACTGTCAGCTCTGCTGCCTAGTCCCCTGCCTCCTGTGTGTGTGTGATCACTGTGCTGTATAGAGCGTCAGCTCTGCTGCCTAGTCCCCTGCCTCCTGTGTGATCACTGTGCTGTATAGAGTGTCAGCTCTGCTGCCTAGTCCCCTGCCTCCTGTGTGTTTGATCCCTGTGTTGTATAGAGTGTCAGCTCTGCTGCCTAGTCCCCTGCCTCCTGTGTGTGTGATCCCTGTGCTGTATAGAGTGTCAGCTATGTTGCCTAGTCCCCTGCCTCCTGTGTGTGATCCCTGTGCTGTATAGATTGTCAGCTCTGCTGCCTAGTCGCCTGCCTCCTGTGTGTGTGTGTGTGTGTGTGTGTGTTCCCTGTGTTGTATAGAGTGCCAGCTCTGCTGCCTAGTCCCCTGTTTCCTGTGTGTGTGATCCCTGTGTTGTATAGAGTGTCAGCTCTGCTGCCTAATCCCCTACCTCCTGTGTGTGATTCCTGTGTTGTATAGAGTGTCAGCTCTGCTGCCTAATCCCCTGCCTCCTGTGTGTGTGTGAGATCCCTGTGCTGTATAGAGTGTCAGCTATGTTGCCTAGTCCCCTTCCTCCTGTGTGTGATCCCTGTGCTGTATAGAGTGTCAGCTCTGCTGCCTAATCCCCTGCCTCCTGTGTGTGTGTGAGATCCCTGTGCTATTCTAAGTATGTCACACACCCCACTTCAAACATTAATAATTACAATAGGGTTAACTCACCGCTAGGTGGCAGCATTGCAGAGAATCTCCAAAAATTCAACAGGCCCCTCCCGGTCTATACATACCTGGTACCTCCCAACAATCACCCAGTGTTATTCTCTGCAAGGTGGCGACAAGACAGAAGAAAGAAGTCTCCTGCTTGCAGGTAGCCGGGGTATCCCCCCCGCCCCCCCCCCCCCCCCCCCCCCCCGTGGTCTATTTCTGCCCGGCTCTTGTTTTGTAGCATACTTGTTAACTGGCAGCCTCCCAGCCTCGGCTGTAGGCCGGGCAAAAGGTAGCCGGCACCTTTGGTGCCTAGGAGATTAGCTCCTCCGCTCGACCCTTCATTGCGGGGCATAGCGGGATTCCCGGAGTGGTGATCCGGATGTGGGATGCCCCCATTTAATTAGCGGTTAGTTAGCTGTTACAGGTTTGTGTCTAGCCCTGGGACAGTAGTTTATTCCTTACTCCGGGTGTCATGGTTGTGTGAGTGTGGCTGCTGAACTGGCTGGTTTTGTGAGGGCTCCTGCGCTTGTTTTCTGTGGCGTGTTTGACTTTGGGTAGGTGTATCCGCCTGCCTTGTGTGTGTTTTTACTGTGCGGGTGCTGCTTGAGCGAGTTTGGCGGTTTCTCCCCTCAGGAGCCGGGGGGGCGGGGTCACGCCTGTTGGCTGAGCGCCGTGCTCGGCGCTTGCGGCCTGGCGTGCCCGGCATGCTCAGGGGAGAGAGAGAGAGAGAGTGTGTGTGTTGCGTCTGCCACTTTGTGACCGGCAGGTTGCTCCGCCGGTCCCGTCCTGGAAGGTGTGCGCGGTTGCGCCGGTCTGGCCGTTCGATGACGCCGCAGGGGGGCGGGACCGCGTCGCGCGCGGACCGCACGCTGATTGGCCTGTTTGGAGGGGCGGGGCTTTCTCGGCTCCCGCGCTCCCGGGGCTCGTCTTCTCCTCCCTCGCAGACACGGAGCGGTGTTCGGGCCGCCATCTTGCTGCGGGTGCCTCGCTGCGGTCGTGCTCTTCTCCAGGTAGGCGTTTCTGGCAGATTAGCCTGCGGGGGTTGTTTTGGGTCACATAGGACTGTTGGCCTGGTCCCCCGCCTTACGTCCCCCTCCTTCTCCCTCCTCCTCGCTCCCGCCCGCCTTTTTAAGGTGCTGGCTGGATATCTTAACCATCTTTTTTGGTCTATGGTTAAGGGGGGGGGGGGTTGTATTGGTATGATATTTCTGTATGTTTTCATAGGTATTACTGTGCCTGGATTGACTGTTGTCCCTGTTCTTTTGTGTCTTTCAGATCCTGGGATCCCGTCTGGCAGGGCTCTCCCGGTCTTATATACCTGGCTAGTGGGGGGTTGTTTTCTAGAAATATATTTTTTCCTTCATTGGATATATATATATATATTTTATGCTAAATCCCCTGGGTCAGGATTTTTAAACAATTTTAGATAATTAGGGGGCATCCCGGGTCGCGTACTGCATAAATCCCTGGGTTCCGCGAATACCATAAATTTCACCACATGGAGGCTGCCACAGATACCGGAAATGGTTCTTCGGGACAATCCAAGGTGTGCGGGGGTTGTGGGACTCCGCTCCAGGGAGATGATGTCATTTTGTGTATCCCATGTGCACAGCGGAACATTGCACGGCAGTCCAGTACTCCGGTGCCTAGCACTTCGTCGGCCGCGCCATCTCCCTCTCCCCCTCGCTTATTCCGGACCCCGTGTGACGTTGTCCTGGGCGGGGATTCGCAATCTGAGGTATGCGCCCGTTTGGCCAGCCTTGAGAAAAGGTTTTCCGCAATGGCCGCTCAGAAGGCTCCACCTAAGCGGAAGCATCTGTCTCCGCCTCCGCCGGATTCAGATGAGGAAGTTATTGGAGATCTGGATTGGTCGGATCGTCCTCTTGAAGATGGTGAACTCATTGAGGAAGAGGATTCCGAGGTTCAGCAGTTGCTGGGTGCTGAGGGGGATCAGGCTGAGGGCCTTCCTCTCGATTCATCTACCATTCTGACTCAGATGTTTGAGGTTTTGGATTTGGATCCTCCGGTGGTTGCTCCTAGGCCTAAGGGTCAGCTTTTTGGGGTGTCCAAGCAGCGCTTGGAGTTTCCCAGCCAACAGCATTTTGAAGAGATTGTTTTCAAGCAATGGGAGCAACCTACGCGTCTCGTCGGTGTGCCGTCTAGCTGGGATAGGAAGTATCCTTTTCCGGCGGAATTGATGAAGCGTTGGTCTGTCCCCCCTGAGGTAGATACTCCGGTCTTGGGACTGTCCAACACGGCGGTCGTGCATTCCCCTGACACGACTTCGCTCAGGGACGGCGAGGATCGCCGGATTGATCAGCTGGCCCGCCATGGCTTTGTATGTGCGGGTTCGGTGTTAAGGCCTGTCTGTGCTTCGGCTCTTTTGACTTTTGCGGTCAGGTCTATTGTCAGGGAGTCTCTTGCGCTTAAGCGCTGTGATTCCTTCTTGTCTTTTATCCTGGCCGCTCAGGAGGATGCCATGTTGATGTGTGGTAGGGCTACTGCCTTGCTGGTGGCTATCCGTCGCTGTGTGTGGTTGAGACAGTGGACGGCTGATTTTAATTCTAAAAGATCGCTCACGGCTCTTCCCTTTTTGGGTTTGAGGCTTTTTGGTGAGAGGCTGGATTCTGTTGCCAAGGGAGGTAAGTTACCTCAGCGCAAGAAATTTCGCCGTTCCTTTCGGGGGACGGTCTCCTTCAATCCGTCCTTTCGGGGAGCCGGAGCCGGCAGGGGTGCGGGCTTCTCGGCCTCCAGGGGCGCCAGTTGGAATAGGGGTAAAGGCCGTGGCCGTCCCGTTCGTGTCTGGGGTGCCAAGCCCAAGCCCGCCCAGCAATGAGGGGGCGCCCTCACCCGTTCGGGTGGGGGGACGGCTGCGACTTTTCTCCCGGGTGTGGGACCAGGAGGTCTCGGACAGATGGATCCGGGAGGTGGTGTCGGCCGGTTACAAGTTGGAGTTCGAGTCCCGTCCTCCTCCAAGGTTCTTCAGGTCTCGGGTGTCTTTGGATCCTTTGGCCGCGTAGGGGCTCCTGGCGGCGGTAAGGAATCTTCTAGACTTAGCTGTCGTTTGCCCGGTTCCTTCTTCAGAGGTAGGGCGCGGGTTTTATTCCAATCTCTTCACTGTCCCCCAAAAAGGACGGGTCCTTCCGTCCTATTCTGGATTTGAAGTTTCTCAACAGGTTTATTCGTCCCCGGAAGTTCCGCATGGAAACCCTGCGGTCTGCGATCGGTTCGCTTCGGCAGGGGGACTTTATGACGTCCATAGACATCAAGGATGCGTACCTGCACATTCCGATTTTCCCAGCTCATCAGAGGTTCCTTCGTTTCGTGGTGGAGGATCGGCATTTTCAGTTTGTGGCTCTTCCATTCGGCCTCACCTCTGCTCCGAGAGTGTTCACCAAGGTGTTGGCGGGGGTGATGGCCCTGCTCAGAGCTCAGGGGATTCGCATTGTGCCTTACCTGGACGATCTTCTCATCATGGCGCCTTCCTTCAGTCAAGCAGAGGGGGACACCAGCATGGTGGTGTCTATGCTGGAGAGGTTCGGCTGGGTGATCAATTACCCCAAGTCCTCGCTGGTTCCGGCCAGGGTGGTGACCTTTCTGGGGATGTCGTTGGGCTCCTGCCAGCACAGAGTGTTTCTCCCTCAGGCCAAGGTTCTGCTGATTCAGGAATTGGCCCAGTTGCTTCTCTCCCATCCTCATCCGTCCATTCGTCTGGGGATGAGACTGGTGGGGTTGATGGTGGCCTCGTTCGAGGCAGTTCCCTTTGCACAGTTTCATACGAGGACTCTTCAACTTCATCTTTTGGCGTCTTGGGACCGGCGTCCGGGGTCGTTGGATCGGTCCTTCCGGTTGTCCCCTCGGGTTCGGCAGTCCCCTTCTGTGGTGGTTGGTCTCGGACAACCTTTTGAAGGGCAGGTCGTTTCTGACCCCGCTTTGGGAAACTGTCACCACGGATGCCAGTTTGTCAGGCTGGGGAGGTTTTTGGAAGGATCTTCAGTTTCAGGGGCAGTGGGACCCTCAGGAGGCCCACTTGCCCATCAATGTTCTGGAATTGCGAGCCATCAGGTTGGTTCTGTCTCACTTGACGCATCATTTACAGGGTCTGCCGGTTCAGGTTCGATCAGACAATCAGACGGCGGTTGCTTACATCAATCACCAAGGAGGGACTCGCAGTCTGGGTGCCCACAGAGAGATTTTAGTCTGGGCGGAGACTCATGTCCCTTGCATCTCGGCAGTTTACATTCCGGGAGTGGAAAACACAGAGGCGGACTTTCTGAGCCGGTGTGCGTCCCAGTCGGGGGGAGTGGTCTCTCCATCCCCAGGTGTTTCGGTCGCTTTGTCTCCGATGGGGGACGCCGGAGGTGGATCTGTTTGCCTCTCGTCACAATCACAAGCTTCCGTCCTTTGTGTCTCTGTCCCGGGACCCTCTGGCTCTGGCGGTGGATGCCATGGCCCTGAGCTGGAGGGACCTGGGGTTTCTTTATCTGTTTCCTCCGATTCCCATACTAGGCAGGGTTCTGCGAAAGTTGGTTCTGGAGGGAGTTCCCGCCATTCTCGTGGCTCCAAGGTGGCCAAGGCGGGTGTGGTTCGCAGACATCGTTCGTCTGGCCGTAGCTCAGTTCGATCTGCCTCTTCGGCCGGATCTTCTCGCACAGGGTCAACTATGTTACCCCAGTTTACAAACGCTGGCTTTGACGGCTTGGCTGCTGAAACCTCCATCTTAAAGGAGGAGGGTCTTTCGGATGCGGTCATTCGGACTCTTATTAGTGCCAGGAAGAGATCTTCTTCTTCCATCTATTACAGGTATTGGAGATCTTATATTGATTGGTGTGAGGCTAGGTCTTTGCCTTGCCGGGTCTTTTCTGTGTCTAGGATTTTGGAGTTTCTTCAGTCGGGCTGGACTCCGGTCTTCAGCTGAGTACCTTGAAGGGGCAGGTTTCTGCTTTGTCAATTATTTTCCAGAAGTCTTTTGCTAGCCATTCCTTGGTCAAGACCTTTTTCCAGGGGGTTACGCATGTGCGGCTTCCTAGGAAGCCTTTGCTCCCAGTTTGGGATTTGAATTTGGTTCTTTCTGCTCTTAGGGCTCCTCCTTTTGAGCCTTTGCAGGATATTGCTCTGTCCACTCTTACTCAGAAGGTTGCCTTTCTGGTGGCCATCACTTCGGTTCGGCGTGTTTCAGAGTTGGCAGCTTTGTCTATTCAGGCTCCTTATTTCGAGGATCATCAGGACAAAGTGGTTTTTCGCTTCAAGTCAGACTTTCTCCCTAAAGTGGTCTCTGCTTTTCATCTTAACCAGGACATTGTTCTTCCTTCCTTGTGTCCTAAGCCTAAGAATGTCAAGGAGAGTGCTTTGCACTGCTTGGATGTTGTAGGTTGTGTTAGGTACTATCTACGTGCTACGTCTTCTTTTCGTAAGACTGATGCCTTTTTCGTTGTGCCCTGTGGGCCTAGGAAGGGTTTGGCTCCGGCCAAGTCTTCCATTAGTAAATGGATTCGTCAGGCCATTGTTGGAGCTTATTCGGCTAAGGGGAAGGATCCTCCTTTTCGCGTTACTGCTCATTCTACTCGTGCGGTTGGTGCGTCCTGGGCTTTTCAGCACCAGGCTTCGGTTGAACAAGTGTGTAAGGCTGCAACTTGGTCTTCTGTTCATACTTTTTCTAAGTTCTATAAGGTTGATGTGCGGGCCTCAGCGGATGCTGTTTTTGGCCGCAAGGTTTTGCAGGCTGCAGTGGTTTGAGTTTTTTCTGCGTTATTGCCTGGTCGGATACCCACCCTTTTCTGGACACTGCTGTTGGATGTCCCTATTGTAATTATTAATGTTTGAAGTGGGGTGTGTGACATACTTAGAATAATACCATTTTGTGAATACTCACCTGTAAAATGGGTATTATAAGTATGTCACACACCCCACTTCACCCGCTCTTTTTGGTATCCTGGCTCTTTATATGGTGAAGTTTAGTTCTTTACGTTGAGGGTTACATTGTTTGTTCCTGGTACCTTGTCTTACTGCTGTTCTAATACTGGGTGATTGTTGGGAGGTACCAGGTATGTATAGACCGGGAGGGGCCTGTTGAATTTTTGGAGATTCTCTGCAATGCTGCCACCTAGCGGTGAGTTAACCCTATTGTAATTATTAATGTTTGAAGTGGGGTGTGTGACATACTTATAATACCCATTTTACAGGTGAGTATTCACAAAATGGTATTTTTTAGTGTGTCAGCTCTGCTGCCTAGTCCCCTGCCTCCTGTGTGTGATCCCTGTGCTGTATAGAGTATCAGCTCTGCTGCCTAGTCCCCTGCCTCCTCTGTGTGATCCCTGTGCTGTATAGAGTGCCAGCTCTGCTGCCTAGTCCCCTGCCATCTGTGTGTGTGATCTCTGTGTTGTATAGAGTGTCAGCTCTGCTGCCTAATCCCCTGCCTCCTGTGTGTGTGTGAGATCCCTGTGCCTTATAGTGTGTCGGCTCTGCTGCCTAGTCCCCTGCCTCCTCTGTGTGATCCCTGTGCTGTATAGAGTGTCAGCTCTGCTGCCTAGTCCCTAGTCTCCAGTGTGTATGTGATCCCTGTGCTGTATAGAGTGTCAGCTCTGCTGCCTAGTCCCTTGTCTCCTGTGTGTGATCCCTGTGCTGTATAGAGTATCAGCTCTGCTGCCTAGTTTCCTGCCTCCTGTGTGTGTGATCCCTGTGCTGTATAGAGTGTCAGCTCTGCTGCCTAGTCCCCTGCCTCCTGTGTGTGATCCCTGTGCTGTATAGAGTGTCAGCTCTGCTGCCTAGTCCCCTTCCTCCTGTGTGTGATCCCTGTGCTGTATAGAGTGTCAGCTCTGCTGCCTAGTCCCCTGCCTCCGCTGTGTGATCCCTGTGCTGTATAGATTGTCAGCTCTGCTGCCGAGTCCCTCGTCTCCAGTGTGTCGACTCTGCTGCCTAGTCCCCTGCCTCCTGTGTGTGTGTGATCCCTGTGCTGTATAGTGTGTCAGCTCTGCTGCCTAGTCCCCTGCCTCCTGTGTGTGATCCCTGTGCTGTATAGAGTGTCAGCTCTGCTGCCTAGTCCCCTGCCTCCTGTGTGTGATCCCTGTGCTGTATACAGTGTCAGCTCTGCTGCCTCGTCCCCTGCCTCCTCTGTGTGATCCCTGTGCTGTATAGATTGTCAGCTCTGCTGCCTCGTTCCTTGTCTCCAGTGTGTATGTGATCCCTGTGCTGTATAGAGTGTCAGCTCTGCTGCCTAGTCCCCTGCCTCCTGTGTGTGATCCCTGTGCTGTATAGAGTGTCAGCTCTGCTGCCTAGTCCCCTGCCTCCTCTGTGTGATCCCTGTGCTGTATAGATTGTCAGCTCTGCTGCCGAGTCCCTTGTCTCCAGTGAGTATGTGATCCCTGTGCTGTATAGAGTGTCAGTTCTGCTGCCTAGTCCCCGGCCTCCTGTGTGTGTGATCCCTGTGCTGTATAGAGTGTCAGCTCTGCTGCCTAGTCCCCTACCTCCTGTGTGTGATCCCTGTGCTGTATAGAGTGTCAGCTCTGCTGCCTAGTCCCCTGTGTGTGATCCCTGTGCTATATGGAGTGTCAGCTCTGCTGCCCTGTCCCCCTGCCTCCTCTGTGTGATTCCTGTGCTGTATAGAGAGTCAGCTCTGCTGCCTAGTCCCTTGTCTCCTGTGTGTGATCCCTGTGCTGTATAGAGTGTCAGCTCTGCTGCCTAGTCTCCTGTGTGTGATCCCTGTGCTGTATAGTGTGTCAGCTCTGCTGCCTAGTCCCCTGTCTCCTGTGTGTGTGATCCCTGTGCTGTATAAAGTGTCAGCTCTGCTGCCTAGTCCCCTGTCTCCTGTGTGTGTGATCCCTGTGCTGTATATAGTGTCAGCTCTGCTGCCTAGTCCCCTGCCTCCTGTGTGTGTGATCCCTGTGTTGTATAGAGTGTCAGCTCTGCTGCCTAGTCTCCTATGTGTGATCCCTGTGCTGTATAGTGTGTCAGCTCTGCTGCCTAGTCCCCTGTCTCCTGTGTGTGTGATCCCTGTGCTGTATAAAGTGTCAGCTCTGCTGCCTAGTCCCCTGCCTCCTGTGTCTGTGATCCCTGTGCTGTATATAGTGTCAGCTTTGCTGCCTAGTTCCCTGCCTCCTGTGTGTGTGATCCCTGTGTTGTATAGAGTGTCAGCTCTGCTGCCTAGTCCCCTGCCTCCTGTGTGTTTGATCCCTGTGTTGTATAGAGTGTCAGCTCTGCTGCCTAGTCCCCTGCCTCCTATGTGTGATCCCTGTGCTGTATAGAGTGTCAGCTCTGCTGCCTAGTCCCCTGCCCCGTGTGTGTGTGTGATCCCTGTGTTGTATAGTGTCAGCTCTGCTGCCTAGTCCCTAGTCTCCTGTGTGTGATCCCTGTGCTATATGGAGTGTCAGCTCTGCTGCCTAGTCCCCTGCCTCCTGTGTGTGTGATCCCTGTGTTGTATAGAGTGTCAGCTCTGCTGCCTAGTCCCCTGCCTCCTGTGTGTGATCCCTGTGCTGTATAGAGTGTCAGCTCTGCTGCCTAGTCCCCGGCCTCCTGTGTGTGTGATCCCTGTGCTGTATAGAGTGTCAGCTCTGCTGCCCTGTCCCCTGCCTCCTCTGCGTGATTCCTGTGTTGTATAGAGTGTCAGCTCTGCTGCCTAGTCCCCTGCCTCCTATGTGTGATCCCTGTGCTGTATAGAGTGTCAGCTCTGCTGCCTAGTCCCCTGCCCCGTGTGTGTGTGTGATCCCTGTGTTGTATAGTGTCAGCTCTGCTGCCTAGTCCCTAGTCTCCTGTGTGTGATCCCTGTGCTATATGGAGTGTCAGCTCTGCTGCCTAGTCCCCTGCCTCCTGTGTGTGTGATCCCTGTGTTGTATAGAGTGTCAGCTCTGCTGCCTAGTCCCCTGCCTCCTGTGTGTGATCCCTGTGCTGTATAGAGTGTCAGCTCTGCTGCCTAGTCCCCGGCCTCCTGTGTGTGTGATCCCTGTGCTGTATAGAGTGTCAGCTCTGCTGCCCTGTCCCCTGCCTCCTCTGCGTGATTCCTGTGCTGTATAGAGTGTCAGCTCTGCTGCCTAGTCCCTTGTCTCCTGTGTGTGACCCTGTGCTGTATAGAGTGTCAGCTCTGCTGCATAGTCCCCTGCCTCCTGTGTGTGATCCCTGTGCTGTGTAGAGTGTCAGCTCTTTTGCCTAGTCCCCTGCCTCCTGTGTGTGATCCCTGTGCTGTATAGAGTGTCGGCTCTGCTGCCTAGTCCCCTGCCTCCTGTGTGTGTGTGTGATCCCTGTGCTGTATAGAGTGTCAGCTCTGCTGCCTAGTCCCCTGCCTCCTGTGTGTGTGTGTGTGATCCCTGTGCTGTATAGAGTGTCAGCTCTGTTGCCTAGTCCCCTGCCTCCTGTGTGTGTGATCCCTGTGCTGTATAGAGTGTCAGCTCTGCTGCCTAGTCCCCTGCCTCCTGTGTGTGTGTGTGATCCCTGTGCTGTATAGAGTGTCAGCTCTGTTGCCTAGCCCCCTGCCTCCTGTGTGTGTGATCCCTGTGTTGTATAGAGTGTCAGCTCTTCTGCCTAGTCCCCTGCCCCCTGTGTGTGTGATCTCTGTGTTGTATAGAGTGTCAGCTCTGCTGCCTAGTCCCCTGCCTCCTGTGTGTGTGATCCCTGTGTTGTATAGAGTGTCAGCTCTGCTGCCTAGTCGCCTGCCTCCTGTGTGTGTGATCCCTGTGCTTTATAGTGTGTCAGCTCTGCTGCCTAGTCCCCTACCTCGTGTGTGTGATCCCTGTGCTATATAGAGTGTCAGCTCTGCTGCCTAGTCCCCTGCCTCCCGTGTGTGTGATCCCTGTGTTGTATAGAGTGTCAGCTCTGCTGCCTAGTCCCCGGCCTCCTGTGTGTGATCCCTGTGCTGTATAGAGTGTCAGCTCTGCTGCCTAGTCCCCGGCCTCCTGTGTGTGTGATCCCTGTGCTGTATAGAGTGTCAGCTCTGCTGCCCTGTCCCCTGCCTCCTCTGCGTGATTCCTGTGCTGTATAGAGTGTCAGCTCTGCTGCCTAGTCCCTTGTCTCCTGTGTGTGACCCTGTGCTGTATAGAGTGTCAGCTCTGCTGCTTAGTCCTCTGCCTCGTGTGTGTGTGTGTGTGTGTGTGTGTGTGTGTGTGTGTGATCCCTGTGCTGTATAGAGTGTCGGCTCTGCTGCATAGTCCCCTGCCTCCTGTGTGTGATCCCTGTGCTGTGTAGAGTGTCAGCTCTGTTGCCTAGTCCCCTACCTCGTGTGTGTGATCCCTGTGCTATATAGAGTGTCGGCTCTGCTGCCTAGTCCCCTGCCTCCTGTGTGTGTGATCCCTGTGCTGTATAGATTGTCAGCTCTGCTGCCTAGTCCCCTGCCTCCTGTGTGTGTGTGTGATCCCTGTGCTGTATAGAGTGTCAGCTCTGCTGCCTAGTCCCCTGCCTCCTGTGTGTGTGATCCCTGTGCTGTATAGATTGTCAGCTCTGCTGCCTAGTCCCCTGCCTCCTGTGTGTGTGTGTGATCCCTGTGCTGTATAGAGTGTCAGCTCTGTTGCCTAGTCCCCTGCCTCCTGTGTGTGTGATCCCTGTGCTGTATAGAGTGTCAGCTCTGCTGCCTAGTCCCCTGCCTCCTGTGTGTGTGATCCCTGTGTTGTATAGAGTGTCAGCTCTGCTGCCTAGTCCCCTGCCCCCTGTGTGTGTGATCTCTGTGTTGTATAGAGTGTCAGCTCTGCTGCCTAGTCCCCTGCCTCCTGTGTGTGTGATCCCTGTGTTGTATAGAGTGTCAGCTCTGCTGCCTAGTCGCCTGCCTCCTGTGTGTGTGATCCCTGTGCTTTATAGTGTGTCAGCTCTGCTGCCTAGTCCCCTACCTCGTGTGTGTGATCCCTGTGCTATATAGAGTGTCAGCTCTGCTGCCTAGTCCCCTACCTCCTGTGTGTGTGTGAGATCCCTGTGCTTTATAGTGTGTCAGCTCTGCTGCCTAGTAGCCTGCCTCCTGTGTGTGTGATCCCTGTGTTGTATAGAGTGTCAGCTCTGCTGCCTAGTCTCCTGTGTGTGATCCCTGTGCTGTATGGAGTGTCAGCTCGGCTGCCTAGTCCCCTGCCCCGTGTGTTTGTGTGTTCCCTGTGTTGTATAGTGTCAGCTCTGCTGCCTAGTCCCTAGTCTCCTGTGTGTGATCCCTGTCCTGTATGGAGTGTCAGCTCTGCTGCCTAGTCCCCTGCCTCCTGTGTGTGTGATCCTTGTGCTGTATAGAGTGTCAGCTCTGCTGCCTAGTCCCCTGCCTCCTGTGTGTGTGATCCCTGTGTTGTATAGTGTCAGCTCTGCTGGCTAGTCGCCTCTCTCCTGTGTGTGTGATCCCTGTGCTGTATAGAGTGTCAGCTCTGCTGCCTAGTCCCTTTCCTCCTGTGTGTTTGATCCCTGTGTTGTATAGAGTGTCAGCTCTGCTGCCTAGTCCCCTTCATCCTGTGTGTGTGATCCCTGTGCTTTATAGTGTGTCAGCTCTGCTGCCTAGTCCCCTGCCTCCTGTGTGTGTGATCCCTGTGCTGTATAGAGTGTCAGCTCTGCTGCCTAGTCCCCTGCCTCCTGTGTGTGTGTGATCCTTGTGCTGTATAGATTGTCAGCTCTGCTGCCTAGTCCCCTGCCCCGTGTGTTTGTGTGTTCCCTGTGTTGTATAGTGTCAGCTCTGCTGCCTAGTCCCTAGTCTCCTGTGTGTGATCCCTGTCCTGTATGGAGTGTCAGCTCTGCTGCCTAGTCCCCTGCCTCCTGTGTGTGTGATCCTTGTGCTGTATAGAGTGTCAGCTCTGCTGCCTAGTCCCCTGCCTCCTGTGTGTGTGATACCTGTGTTGTATAGTGTCAGCTCTGCTGGCTAGTCGCCTCTCTCCTGTGTGTGTGATCCCTGTGCTGTATAGAGTGTCAGCTCTGCTGCCTAGTCCCTTTCCTCCTGTGTGTTTGATCCCTGTGTTGTATAGAGTGTCAGCTCTGCTGCCTAGTCCCCTTCATCCTGTGTGTGTGATCCCTGTGCTTTATAGTGTGTCAGCTCTGCTGCCTAGTCCCCTGCCTCCTGTGTGTGTGATCCCTGTGCTGTATAGAGTGTCAGCTCTGCTGCCTAGTCCCCTGCCTCCTGTGTGTGTGATCCCTGTGCTGTATAGGTTGTCAGCTCTGCTGCCTAGTCACCTGCCTCTTGTGTGTGTGATCCCTGTGTTGTATAGAGTGTCAGTTCTGCTGCCTAGTCCCCTGCCTCCTGTGTGAGTGTGGTCCCTGTACTTTATAGAATGTTAGCTCTGCTGCCTAGTCCCCTGCCTCCTGTGTGTGGGATCCATGTGCTGTATAGAGTGTCAGCTCTGCTGCCTAGTCCCCTGCCTCCTGTGTGTGGGATCCCTGTGCTGTATAGAATGTCAGCTCTGCTGCCTAGCCCCTGCCTCCTGTGTGTGTGATCCCTGTGTTGTATAGAGAGTCAGCTCGGCTGCCTAGTCGCCTCTCTCCTGTGTGTGGGACCCTGTGCTGTATGTTCTGTATAGAGTGTCAGCTCTGCTGCCTAGTCTCCTGTGTGTGATCCATGTGCTGTATAGAGTGTCAGCTCTGCTGCCTAGTCGCCTGCCTCCTGTGTGTGTGATCCCTGTGCTGTATAGAGTGTCCGCTCTGCTGCCTAGTCTCCTGTGTGTGTGTGATCCCTGTGCTGTATAGAGTGTCAGCTCTGCTGCCTAGTCCCCTGCCTCCTGTGTGTGTGTGTGTGTGTGTGATCCCTGTGCTGTATAGAGTGTCAGCTCTGCTGCCTAGTCCCTTGTCTCCTGTGTGTGATCCCTGTGCAGTATAGAGTATCCGCTCTGCTGCCTAGTCCCCTGCCTCCTGTGTGTGGGACCCTGTGCTGTATAGATTGTCAGCTCTGCTGCCTAGTCTCCTGTTTGTGATCCATGTGCTGTATAGAGTGTCAGCTCTGCTGCCTAGTCCCCTGCCTCTTGTGTGTGTGTGATCCCTGTGCTGTATAGAGTGTCAGCTCTGCTGCCTAGTCTTCTGTGTGTGTGATCCCTGTGCTGTATAGTATAGAAAATATTGAACCCTAGAATCAACCAGATCCAGGGGTCACACAAATGAGCACAACCAATAAAAATTCATAAAGTTTTTATTATACAAAAGACACACATTTAAAAAACAACAACAAAACAAATTAAAAAGCTGCCTAAACCTGCCCTGAATAAGTGTATACACACCTGTCCTCAGTAGTTACCCATATAATATACTCGTATCCAGTTCTCTTTAGGCTTAAAATTATTTTATATAATAACTAACACCCTTTTTTTTTGTGCCGGCACAAAAGCAAAAAATACATAAACCACGGTGAATCAGAACCATACAAAACCATACAAAAATATTAATCCTTTTTTAATCCATAAAAAACTACCCCAAAGTGGAATTTGCATTGTCCAAATACAGTATAATAATACAAAATTTATTCCCTGATTATAAATTGATTATATACTTCAAACACCATGACACAAAACAAAACCCAAATAAAGTAACAATCATATCAGTACAAAAATGTAACATAAGGACACAAACAAAAACAAATATTATGCAATAATTAACAAATGTAATGAGTTTAGTGCTCTTAAGCAGTGTGAGTCTTTTATTTCCTTTGTTCTGACCGCTCAGGACGATGCGCTGGCAATGAGTAGCAGGACAGCGGCAATGCTGGTGGCTATTCGTCGGTCAGTATGGCTGCGCCAGTGCTCGGCGGACTTAGTCTCTAAAAGGGTGCTCACAGCACTTCCTTTTTTGGGTTTGCGACTGTTTGGTGATAAAATTGATTCAGTTGCAAAAGGTGGTAAAATGCCTCAATGCAAGAGGCCTCGTCGCCCCTTTCGGGGTGCAAGTACCGTTAGGCCTTCCTTTCGGGGATTTAGAGCGGGTAGGGGGGTTTCCTTTTCCGCTACCAGAGGTGCAGGTTGGACCCGGGGGAGGGGCCTTGGCCGTCCCACTCAGTCCTGGGGCGCCAAGCCCAAGCCTGCTGGTAAGCCCGCTCAGCAATGAGGGGCTGCCCTCACCCGTGCGGGTGGGTGGACGATTGCGACACTTCTCCCAGGTTTGGGACCAGGAGGTTCCGGACAGATGGTTCCGGGAGGTGGTGTCGTCCGGTTACAAACTGGAGTTCGAGTCTCGCCCTCCTTCACGGTTCTTTCGGTCTCGGGTGCCCATCGATCCTTTGGCCGCACAGGGGCTCCTGGCGTCGATAAGGAATCTTTTAGAAATGGCGGTCATCCGGCCGGTACCGCGCTTAGAGATGGGCCTCGGTTTCTACTCCAATCTTTTCGCAGTCCCCAAAAAGGACGGGTCGGATCGTCCCGTCCTGGACCTGAAATTACTCAACAGGTTCATCCGTATTCAGAGGTTTTGCATGGAAACTTTGCGTACGGCCATCGGTTCCCTTCGGCAGGGGGACTTCATGACGTCCATAGACATCAAGGATGCTTATCTTCATGTTCCCATCTGCCAGGCTCATCAACGTTTTCTTCGATTCGTGATGAAAGATCAGCATTTTCAATTTGTGGCACTTCCGTTTGGCCTTACCTCGGCCCCAAGAGTGTTCACCAAGGTGCTGGCAGGGGTGATGGCCATTTTCAGATCTCGGGGCATTCGTGTCGTACCTTATCTGGACGACCTTCTCATCATGGCTCCGTCACTCAATCAATCGGAGACAGACACCAGGATGGTGGTCTCCACGCTGGAAAGCTTTGGTTGGGTGATCAACTTCCCCAAGTCCTCCCTCGCTCCGGCCAGGGTGATGTCCTTTCTGGGGATGCAGTTGGACTCTTGTCAACACAGGGTGTTTCTCCCCCAGTCCAAAATTCATCTGATTCAGGAGTTGGCTCGGGTCCTACTTTCCAATCCTTGGCCGTCCATCCATCTGGGGATGAGGCTGGTAGGGTTGATGGTTGCCTCCTTCGAGGCAGTTCCTTTTGCTCAATTTCACACCAGGACGCTTCAGCTCTATCTGTTGGCATCCTGGGACCGGCAGCCTCGGTCGCTGGATCAGCCCTTCCAGTTGTCCTCCCGGGTCCGGCAGTCCCTCCATTGGTCTCGGCCAATCTCGTGAAGGGCAGGTCTTTCCTGACTCCTCTTTGGGAAATTGTCACCACGGACGCCAGTCTTTCGGGATGGGGGGGGGTTCTGGAAGGAGCTTCAGTTCCAGGGGCAGTGGGGACCTCAAGAGGCCCACTTACCCATCAATATTCTGGAACTGAGAGCCATCCGTCGGGTTCTTGCCCTTCTGACACAACACGTTCTGGGCCTTCCGGTCCAGGTTCGTTCGGACAATCGAACAGCGGTTGCTTACATCAATCATCAGGGAGGGACTCGCAGTCCGGGTGCTCTCAGGGAGGTGTCCCTGATCCTGTCCTGGGCGGAGGCCCATGTTCCTTGTCTCTCGGCGGTGTACATTCCAGGGGTGCAGAACCAGGAAGCTGACTGGTTGAGCAGGGGCTCTTCCCGTCTGGGAGAATGGTCTCTCCATCCTCAGGTTTTTCTCTCACTGTGTCTCCGGTGGGGGACCCCGGAGGTGGACCTGTTTGCCTCTCGTCACAATTGCAGGCTCCCGAACTTCGTCTCGCTCTCCCAGGATCCCTTGGCTCTGGTAGTGGATGCCTTGTCCCTGAGCTGGGGGGATCTGGGGTTTCTGTACCTGTTTCCTCCGATACCCATTCTGGGCAGGGTGGTTCGGAAGCTGGCTCTGGAAAGGGTGTCCGCCATTCTTGTGACCAAGGCGAGTGTGGTTCGCAGACTTCGTTCGGCTGGCAGTGGACCAGTTTGTTCTGCCTCTTCGGCCCGATCTGCTCACTCAGGGTCGGTTGTGTTACCCCAATTTACCAGCGCTGGGTTTGACGGCCTGGCTGCTGAAACCTCCATCTTGAAGGAGGAGGGTCTTTCTGACTCGGTCGTTAAGACTCTGATCAGTGCCCGGAAGAGGTCTTCTTCTATCATCTACTATAGGACTTGGAAAGCCTATATCGCTTGGTGCGAGATAAGATCTTTTCCTTGTAGGGTCTTTTCGGTCTCCAGGATTCTGGAGTTTTTACAATCTGGCCTGGACTCTGGTCTTCAGCTAAGTACGTTGAAAGGGCAAGTTTCTGCCTTATCTATCTTTTTTCAGAAGCGTTTTGCGCTTCATCCTTTAGTTAAAACTTTTTTCCAGGGGGTTACGCATGTGCTCTTCAGGCTCCTCCTTTTGAGCCTTTGCAAGATATTGCTTTGTCTACCCTGACTCAGAAGATTGTCTTCTTGGTAGCTATCACTTCGGTCCGGCGTGTCTCGGAGTTGGCGGCCTTGTCTATTCAGGCGCCTTACTTTGAGAGGCATCAGGATAAAGTGGTCTTTCGGTTCAAACCAGACTTTCTTCCTAAGGTTGTTTCTGCTTTTCATTTGAATCAGGATATTGTTCTTCCCTCCTTGTGTCCTAATCCTAAGAATTACAAAGAGAGGGTTTTGCATTGTTTGGATGTAGTACATTGTGTTAAGTACTATTTGATTATTACGTCTCCTTTTCGTAAAACGGATGCCTTTTTTGTTGTGCCCTGTGGGCCTAAGAAGGGTTTGGCACCGGCCAAATCTTCCATTAGCAAATGGATACGTCAGGCCGTTATTGCGGCCTATTCTGCTAAGGGGAAAGTTCCCCCTTTTCGTATCACTGCTCATTCTACTCGCGCCGTTGGAGCGTCTTGGGCTTTTCAGCACCAAGCTTCTGTTGAACAAGTTTGTAAGGCTGCTACTTGGTCTTCTGTTCACACTTTTTCTGAGTTTTACAAAGTTGATGTGTGGGCCTCAGCGGATGCTGTTTTTGGCCGCAAAGTTCTGCAGACTGCAGTCATTTAAGTTATGCTTCATTTTTGCCTTCGGATACCCATCCCTTGTGGACACTGCTTTTGGATGTCCCAATCGTGAAGAATTAAAGGGGAAGCGGGGTGTGTGGCACACTGAGAATAATACCATTTTGTGAGTACTCACCTGAAAAATGGATATTGTCAGTGTGCCACACACCCCGCTTCACCCCGCCCTTTTCGGTATCCTGGATCCTTTATATGGTGAAGCTTTTCTTTATTTTGAGGTTACCTTTAGATTACTGGTACCTTGTCTTTCTGCTTTTGAAATCACTGGTGTTAAGTGGGAGGTACCAGGTATATATAGGCCGGAAGGGGGCTCGTTACAAGACTTCCTCTCTGCAACTGCGTCACCTGGCGGTGAGTAACCCAATCGTGAAGAATTAAAGGGGAAGCGGGTGTGTGGCACACTGACAATATCCATTTTTCAGGTGAGTACTCACAAAATTGTATTTTTTGATTTGTTTTGATGTATATTATATATGTATATCCTTTAGTACTTATTATCTAAAGAAAACATGTATACTTTATTTGTGGTTTTAACATACATTTGTTTGTGTGTGTATGGGATTGACTATGGCTTAGAGTGAGGGCCTCGATGCTGCCTCTGCTCTCCAATGAGCCGTTATTCATTCATTGGTCGTTTACCGCGGCGACGGCCCTGCCCTCGCCCGCCCCCCTCGTCCCTGTGCCCGTTGCCATGACTGCGCGCTGTTATACGGCGCTGCTGTGTGGGGCGTGTCATTGGGGACGGTCTGGGGGGCGGGCGGGGGCATGGTTATGACGTCACTTGTGGGTGGGCAGGGTTTGGCGCGGGCGCTCGTCGGGTTCCACTTCCGGCGTGAGTGCAGCCGCCGGCCGGGGCTGCCGTGCGCCGGGGGTTGGAGGCGGGCAGGTGCTGGTGCGCTTTCCCAGCCTATTTTAGCGGGAGCATGGGCAGCATTTGAAGTGGCATCTTGAGGAAGTGACAGTCCGTCACGGAACGCGTGGGTGATTGTCTCGCTCAGCAGGAGGTTAATCTATTTTTCATTGAGGTGATTATTTCCTTGTTAGTTTTTTATACTTTTTGTATATTCGTGAATAGCACTTTAATATTGCACATAGGCACTTTAGGAACTAGATTAATATAGATGCATCCATGCAATGTTAAAATAGTGTGGTTAGCACAGATGGTTAGGATTAATTGGGTTTCTCTTGCTGGGTTGGGCTGTGTATTGGTATGTCTTTTTTAAATGTTTGTGATGATTAATGTACTATTCTAAGCAGACAGCACGTCCTGCTCCAGACATAGTCCTTACATGTGGGTATACCTCCGCCTTCAGCGCCGTGCACTGCAGTATCATGAAGAAAACAAGCTCCTCCCGGCCCTACATATACCGAGGGACCTCCCACAAATCCCCAGATTTCTCTGCAGTGCTGGAACTGCGAAGACATGAAGTATCACGCTCTCGCAGGCGAGCGGGGCTTTACAGCCCGAGGCCTTGCGGGACTATTTCCACCCGTCCTCTCTGTGAAAGAATATGCCTCCCAGCCTGGGCTGCGTTGGTCGGGTGAAGGTAGGCAGCACCTCGTGTGCTTAACAGAGCCATGCTCCACCGCAATCCCCCACCATAGGGTAGGCGGTTTAGGCTGATGGTGAGCCTCTAGTGGATGCCCCTCCCGCATTATTGCCCCGTACCCCGGGTAGTGCTGGACCCTGTGTAAGGGTCGCCATCCTCCCTCATTCCCCAACTAGTTAGTGGGAAAAGAAAGGGGGGGGGGTTATGTGTGTGGTGGTCCCTGTGTACCAGTATTTCACGCTTATGGCCTTATTTCTGCCCTTCATTATTATTGAAATGTCAGAGCCGCTCTTTATTTGGTTTTCGGCTACCGCCGTATGTCTTTTGCACAGTTTGCGGCATTGTCTAGATGCTTTGGCGCCTTTTCCTTACTAGTCGTAACGGTTTTACTACAAATCCTTAAGCGTGTGATTGTATCCTTGCCTTGCCGTTACCTCAGAGCTTCGCGCTCTCCGGAGTGGGCGGGGACTTGAATTGGCGCTCTCCGCGTCACGGCCGAGCAACGAGCCCGCCCTTCGAGGTTCGCTGGCCCCATTTTGCTGATCTTTGCGCACACGCGTGGTGGCGGTTCCCTCCTCCCTTGGTCTGTAAGTGCCCTTGCGGGTGACTCCTTTTTATGTTTTCCAGCTGCGCAAGGCTCTGATACCCATTCTTCTCCTTATGTCTTTCAGACGCTAAGATTCCGGTGGCATCCCCCGGCCTGATATATATCTTAAACGGGTTCACATTTAAATTCTCCCACATTCCTAGCGGGTCTTGGGGCATCCGGGGTCGCTTATAGCATAAATCCCTGCTGGCATATTGCTTTGATAATCACCATATGGAGGCATCTCAGAATTATGTGTCCGGGGTCCCGTGAGGACAAGACTGGCTGTGTACTGCGTGGGGACCACCCCACGCTGACGCTAACAGAGCACGGGTCTGCGGACCGTGTGCTGAACAAGCACTGGCCCTGCAATCAGGTTTACCAGTGGCTGCATCTTGCTTCAATACACCTGTCTCCCCTTGTTTAAATCTCACTCCTGATGAGTCGCACTTGAGCGGGGATGACCAGCAGGTGGTGCCACGCAGGCTACGGCTGAGCAGGTGATGCCTGGTTGGCGGAGCGCTTGGGCGCTGGAAAGAAGCGGTCCCTGACGCTTATGTTTTTCAAGCAAACTGAAGAGTCTGCTGCTATGCAGGTCCTCGATCCTTCGGATGAAGGTGGACTGTTTTCAGGTTCCGGTTCCTCAGACGAGATACCTTGGACCCGTGATAATTCTGGCCCTGGTTCCTGGGGCCGGTGTGACACTGATAAATTACTCCCAAGCCCAAGAGGGAGAGTTTCCACACGGCGCCGCCGCGCTTGGAATTTCTAGAGCAGGATCATTCCAGGCTCTTATATCTAAGGATTGGGAATCGCCTTGTGAACGTTCAGGAGTTCCGGGGGTCTGGGATTGGAAGTACCCTTTTCCCCCTGATGTGGTTGGCTGCTGGTCAGCCCCTCCCGAGGTGGATGCACCTATTATTGGGGTTGCTAACCCTCCGTTCATGACAGCCTCTACTCATCGTACCCTTCGGGATGCTGAGGACCGGGGCATTGACAGTCTGGCTTCCCACGCCTTTTCGTGGGCAGGGACGGCTCTGCGCCCGGTCTGTGCCGCGGCAGTCACTGCGGTTGACCGCCAGGACCCTTCTTAGGAAGATACTTGACCACCAACCGGAGGATCTCCCTTGGGAGGTCTTTAGGGCACTGTCTGATTGTGATGTTTTTGTGAGTTTATTCTCTCAGCGATGGAGGACACTGTTAAAATGTGCACTAGAACCTCGGTTCTTGTGGTGGCTATTCGCCGCCTGCTTGGCTGCGACTGTAGTGGGCTGACAATGATGCTAAAAAGGCTCTTACTGGCCTTCCCTTTAGAGACGATGCTTATTGGGGCCCGGTTGGACCTTTTGGAAAAAAGGAGTAAGGCACCCTCGAGCAGAAGGCCGTCTCGGCCTCCCAGGGGCAGGGACACCCCTCCCCTTCCCTACGTTAGTGTCAAGCGCGAACTAGAAGTGTGCTTCCAATTTTTTGGAATGGAGACCCGCCCCAGGGGGGGCAGGCAACGCCCTGGGTCCTCCGGCTGTGCGAAGTCCAAATATGCACAAGCGTGAGGGGACGCCCTCGCCTTGTTGGGCGAGTGGACTGCCGCAGCACTGGGCTCCTATCGCAGGGCGCCATGCTTCTTTCAGGTTGTTACAGGAGGTAGTCCCCCCCCCCGGATGCAGAATGGAGTTTGCTCGGCGGTCCTTTTTCTAAGGTTATCAGGGTTCTTCTAGTCCCTGTTTTCCCTTCAGGAGTTGAGGCAGGCCGAGTTTGGTGTGTAGGGTCTGGGCTCTCTTACAGGTTGGCCCTTGACCTGTGATTGCATACACTTTACCCTTCCCCTCCGGGATGAAGCAGTCTGACCCAGGTTGGCATTCTGGGGCCTAGCATTTATTCCTTTACAGGCAGTTTCTACATGGTATCTACCTGTTGGGCCGCAGGCGCTCTAGTCCAGTAGACCTCTTGATGCATGTGAGGATTTATAATCCCTTTTTAGTCCCCTGTGCCTTCAGGACACCTAGGCCACTTCCAGCCAGTGTTGAAGGTCCAACTCTGCGCATTGGGGTATTGTTTTGGTTCCTCTCCTGCTCCCAGATGACTCACCGAGGCGAGTATGGGAGTGGTGTCTTGGACGTGCCCGTGTGGCATCCGCGCTAGGTTCTACTTTATTGTCCTTCTTTGCTTCCTATTTTTGCATCAGGCCGTGTGGCTATTGACTTGTGGCTCCTTTGGGAATCCTGTGGATTGGTGCTCAGGCACATCACTTACTTAGTGTTCCCCGGTTCGGTATCCCCCTACGGGGTGGCATTTAGATTGGTTCATGTTAGAACCCTCCTTCTGCTAAATGTGGACTTGTTATGGAAAGGGCCTTGCCCTCTTTGATGTCGCACTTCCTTTACCTTGCAGCCGGTGGGCCTGTTGGTGGCGGCCCAGATGCTGTCCCTTATTCTCAGGAGCCCTTGGGCCCTGCGACACCTTTGGTTACTTATCCTGGACAGGGTTCCAGCACCCCTGGAACTAGGTCAGTACGCTCCCCCTCGTTACGGGGGTTCCTTTTGAGGTTGTAAATTCAAGGAAGATGTCTGGGACCATTCCTTCCTTCTCTCTTCTCCCTGTAGATGGTCATCATGGGTACCAAGTCTTGCAGGTGGACCTGGGGGGTCTTATTTCTCCTGAAATCCCCTGTGGTTCCTAAAGGGGTCCCCTTAGGGGATCCATCTTCATACGGTTTTTTTGGTTGACACATTGAGCCTTTGGTGGGCTCTAATTTGCTGGACTACTCCTCTTCAGGACTTGTCCTTTTTGGGGACTCTCGATCAGTCTGTGGACAGTGGCTTGTCCCTTTTTATCTGTGAAGGTCTTGGAACAGGTTGACCCTTCAAGAAGGTTCCGGTTCGGTTCTAAGTGGGGGTTTACATCCCTTGCACTTCATTGGTATTAGCTTGGCTGGCTGCCCTAACGTGGCAGGAAGTTCTATTCTAGTATCTCACTGAGTCCCTACTGGTGTGGCCCTGTGGGGCCCCGTTGCTATTACAGGGACTCAGGGTTATTGTCCCAGGACTCTCTGGCCTTGGTCATGAGGGCCTAGTATTGCTTCTGTCAGGACATTATATTCTATATGTCTTAACTTCTTTCACCCTGCCAGGCGGGGTTCTGCATAAGATTGCAGTAGAAAGGGAGAACCGTTATGCTGGGGGCCCAGGGTGGCCCAGCGGGGCATGGTTCGCAGATTTTCTGCTGAAGACAGTCGTACTGTATGCCCTCTCAAGAGGGCTGTTCTGCCTATTCAGACTACCTACTACGTCGCCCTTACCTACAGGCCATTTAGGCGATTGGTCGGTTGGCTTTTCACCCTATTGGAGATGGGTATCTCTGGGTGTCTTTTCTCTATTGGAGGGCTAGGCCTAGCTCCCTCCTCTTCTTCTCCCCTTTCTGCCGGCTATGTTGGAGTATGCTCTTCTAGTCTGCTTTGCTTGGACTAGCTCTCTTTCCTGCGGGATGTTCCCTATCCCTGGGTCCTAGGATTATTATAGCACGGTTGAAGTTGGCTCCCCAACTCGGTGCTCTGAAGGTTTCAGGGCTCGCCCTGTTCACATACTGCAGAAGTCTAGTTCAATCTTCTGTGTTGCGCATTCCTCAGGGGTTGCTCAGGTGCATTCCCCAGGGAATTCTGTGCTCCCTTTTTGGGGGGTTACTTATCCGGATGCCCTGCTAAGGGTTCCCATGGGTCTTATTCAGGTTCTTGTCTGAACTGTTCCTTCCCTCATATCGCTCTTCTGGGGCGGTTGCTTCAGTCAGAAATGTGCCATAAAGGATGGCTCTGTTAGCGGTCCTAGTCATTATATATAAATATATATATATATATTTCTGTACACCATGAGGTGAGGGTGTTCCGCCTTACGCCGAATAGGGTCCAGGCGGTGTTCTTATTCTCCTTTAGTCCAGACCCTACAGTCTCTAGGCTATTGTCTGGCTTACTCTGAGCGAAAGGGATCTGTATCCCTCATCAGGTGTTGGAGATTCCTGGCCTTTCTCTTGTCCCTGGTAGGGATTATGCCCCTTGGGGCTTATAGGTTTCTCCATCCTTATGTACCGGATCTGATTGCTAACACGGGTGTAGGTGCCCTTTGGCTTGGTCCTGCTCGGTCGCCTTGTTCCTCTGAGCCTAAAGTAAACGCCTCAGCTCTTGCTGAGCCTTGTTAGCGTTGTTTTTCAGTATTCCTGCTGGTCTCGCCTGAGACCTGGGTTCATATTCTCAGATGGGGAGATCTCTAAGGTTGCCATGGCTGCCCCTTTTTTTCCAGTAGCATGGTTAGGCTGTTACTCTGGCCTACTCGTTAGGGGAAGATTATTCTTCTCTCTTGGTTTTTGCTCTCTTACTACTTGTGCTTGGCTTGGGCCTTTCAGCACTAGGTTCTGTTGAGCAAGCTGGCTAGTCCGCTGCTTTCCGTTGCTCTCGTTGCTCTTGGTAGCATGGTTAAGGTGACAGCACTTTTATGGTTGTCTGTGCCTTTTTTCTCGGGGATCCCACCCTACTTATGGACACTGCTATTGGATGTCCCACATGTAAGGACTATGTCTGGAGCAGGACGTGCTGTCTGCTTAGAATAATACAACTCTTTGAAGTACTCACCTGTAGAGTTGGTATTATATGCAGACAGCACGTCCTGCTCCACCCCACCCTGATTCACCTTGTTCTGGATCCCCTGTGTGGTGATTATTATCTTGGATATTATTGCCAGTCTCTGGGTGGTTGTTTTCCTCCTGGCTTCTTCTCTCACTGCTTGTCAATGCTGGGGATTTGTGGGAGGTCCCTCGGTATATGTAGGGCCGGGAGGAGCTTGTTTTCTTCATGATACTGCAGTGCACGGCGCTGAAGGCGGAGGTATACCCACATGTAAGGACTATGTCTGGAGCGGGACGTGCTGTCTGCATATAATACCAACTCTACAGGTGAGTACTTCACAGAGTTGTATTTTATGTTTTTTAATGAGGTTTTCTGATGAATGAAACTATTGATAATAACTAGTGATGGTGTTGGCTTATTAGTTGAGTAGGAGTGGTGCCTTTTTTGCTTAGTGCCTGTTCTTGTGGTACACTGGGCCACAAGGTGTTTTGTTTAATATATTGTGTATTTGGGATGCTTAAATTGGCACACTCTTGCCCATATATGCATTTGATTTAGATGGTGCTGAACTAGGTGCATTTTGTGCAGGTTTTTCATGTTCTTGTCCAATCCTCGTCAGCCTATCGGCTTGGGGATGAGGCTAGTGGGGCTGATGGTGGCCACATTCGAAGCGGTCCCGTTTGCTCAGTTTTAAATGAGGACGCTTCAGCTCTTTCTCTTGGCGAAGTGGGACAAGTGTCCTCTGTCATTGAATCGGGTTTGTTTGTTGTCTCCCCGCGTTCTGCGGTCCCTTCAGTGGTGGCTGACTTCGAGCAATCTCAGAAACGGCAAGTCATTTCTGACCCCCTGTTGGGAGTTGGTCACTACGGATGCCAGCCTTATGGGTTGGGGGGGCATCCGGAGGAAGCACCGGTTCCAGGGGTTGTGGGGGCCTCAGGAGGCTCACTCCCCAATCAATTTATTGGAGCTTCGGGCCATTCGGCTTGTTCTGCTCCGACTGACTCATCTTTTGCGGGGGCTGCCGGTTCAGATTCGGTCAGACAACCGAACAGCAGTTGCATACATCAATCACCAGGGAGGGACTCGCAGTTGGGGTGCCCTTCGGGAAGTGTCTCTGATCCTTCAGTGGGCAGAGATCAATGTTCCCTGCTTATCGGCAGTTTACATTTCGTGGATAGAGAATGTGGAGGCAGACTCCCTGAGCAGAGCATGCGCTCGCCAGGGAGAGTGGTCTCTCAATCCCAGGGTCTTTCAGTTTCTTTGTCACAAGTGGGGGACTCCACGGTTGGACCTGTTTGCTTCTCGTCACAACCACAAACTTCCAGTTTTTGTGTCTCTATCCCAGGATCCTCTGGAAGTGGCAGCGGATGCCATGTCTCTGGCCTGGAAGGATCTGGGGTTCCTGTATCTGTTTCCCCAATTCTCTATGTTAAGCAAGGTGGTGCGCAAGTTAGTTCTGGAGGGGGTGCCAGCAATTCTGGTGGCCCCAAGGTGGCCAAGGCGGCTTTGGTTCGCAGACGTCACAAGGCTGGCAGAGGATCAGTTCTCTTCCTCTTCTTCCAGATCTCTTAACTCAGGGTCAACTCTGTTACCCCAATTTACCAATGCTGGCTTTGACGGCTTGGCTGCTGAAATCTCCATCTTAAGAAGTCTTCCTCTGTTATTTATTACAGGACTTGGAGGTCCTATATGGACTGGTGTGAATCTAGGGCCCTGCCTTGCAGAGTATTTTCTATCCCTAGGATTTTGGAGTTTCTGCAACGAGGTCTGAATTTGGGCTTCCAGATTAGTACTTTGAAAGGGCAGGTTTCTGCGTTGGCTATTTTCTTTCAAAGGTCGTTTGCTCTTCATCCCTTGGTTAAGACTTTTTTTCAGGGGGTCACGCATGTGCGTCCTCCTAGAAAGCCCCTACTTCCTGTTTGGGATCTTAATCTGGTGCTCTCTGCTATGCAGGCTGCTCCTTTTGAACCTTTACAGGAGGTTCCTCTTCATATTCTTACTCAGAAGGTTGCTTTTTTGGTTGCTATTACCTCCGTCCGTCGGGTTTCTGAATTGGCGGCCCTGTCTATCCAGGCCCCTTACTTCGAAAGGCATCAGGATAGGTGGTTTTCCGTTTTAAACCAGGTGGTGTCTGCCTTCCACCTAAATCAGGATATAGTTCTTCTTTCATTGTGCCCTAATCCTAGTAATAATAACGAAACGGTTTTACATTCTTCGGATGTTGTTCGTTGTGTTAAGTATTATTTGGTTACTACTTCAGCTTTCCGTAAGACAGATGCCTTTTTTGTTGTGCCCTCTGGGCCTAGGAAGGGTTTGGCACCCGCCAAACCTTCATCAGTAAATGGTTATGTCAGGCCATTGTTGGGGCCTATTCTGCTAAGGGGAAGGTTCCCCCTGTCACGCTCGGGGTAACTCCAGCCCTCCAGATAAGCCCTCAACCCCCAATCTCCGCAGCCAGCTTCACCTGTAGGGGCCCCCGCTTGCCGGGACGCAGAATACGCCTGCCCGGGATCGGTTGCCCCCAGGACTTCAATGGCTCAAAAGATGAGAGCTTATTAATAGGAGATCTGAAGAACCAAATGGCTAGAGCGTTAGCAGCGGAAGTCCAGAGACAGGCCAGAGGTCGACAACGGGAAGACAGAGATCGTGGCGGTACCGAAGGATTAGGCAATTCGTGGTCAAGTTTCTAAGCAGAGGTCGGCAACAGGAGTTCAGATCAAGAATGGTCGGTTCAGGAGGTGGTCGGCAACGGGGTTTTCAGATCAAGAATGGTCGGTTCAGGCGGTGGTCGGCAACGGGGTCAATAACAGATACACAGAGGTCAATACTAGGTACAAGGCGCTATCACAGGCACTGGGTGACTGACGGAGCGAACGTAATATAGGCACAGACAAGATTGGGGATGGGGGAATGGGTGTGTGATTGGTGCACATAGGAACTGCTTATTGGGATTGGTCAGGACGAGGGATGAAGGCAACCTCCCTACCCTGGGCTGCTGGGCCTTGTAGTACACTCTGGGGTAGGACGGGAGGGCTGCTTTCTTATCGCGGGTCCGCAGTGACTGAGCAGCCCAAGGTCATGTGACCGATTACGTAATTCACCAGAGAGCTATTAGGTATAACATCCCATAATAGGTAAAACATCCCATAATAGGTTGAGTGGCAGAGCTGGGCCTTGTAGTGCACTCTGGGGTGCTGCTTTCTAATCACGGGTCCGCAGTGACTGAGAAGCCCAAGGTCATGTGACCGATTACGTCATTCACCAGAGGGCTATAAAAGGAGGGCACGCGGGAGCGTCATTCATTCCTCCCGCTCGCATTGCACCGGTCAGCCAGACCAATACTGCGGAGCTAAAGCAGGCGCCAGTTGTTTTAGCCAAAGCGTCCTCAATGAATCGTAGCGCGCCCAACCGCCTCCTCTCGGCGTATCCCTGAGCGCGCAGCCCGCACGCGCCCCCTCCTAGTGACAGGAGGCGGAGTGGGGAGCCGCTGAGGAGCAACGAGTTGGGGGCGCTATTGGAGATGAGTCGCAATGGGACTGGATGTTCTCTGCTTTATATTGGTCTGCAGAGCTGTAGCGGTGCAATGCGTTCTATCCTAATCCCACCCCTTCCCACCTCCCCCCCCCTCTGACCCCCCCCCCAATCCATCTCGATGTATCGCCACCTTGCCGTGGTGAGATGGCTTTTTACTAAGAGCGATACACTCCCCCCTCCCCTTTCTAATAGTTGGTCCCGCGCCGTCTCCCGGAGGTTTGCCACGGCCTCTCAGGCGCCCGCTGCTGCCGCCCCCCCCCCCCCCCGTGTATAAGCGCTCAGATGAACTGTCTGGGCCGGCGGCAGCGGGCGCCTGCGAGGCCGGGAGTCTAGTACGCAATAATTAAATTTGATTGGTGGTTCAGTGGGTGGGGGCGGGACTTAAGCTAGGTGATTGTTGCTAAGCTAAAGGTAGGCGGGGCTACAGACCCTCGCTGGAGATCGCAGAGGATGGAAATCGTCACACAGGTAGGTGTGTGATTCCTGTGCTGTATAGAGTGTCAGCTCTGCTGCCTAATCGCCTGTCTACCGTGTGTGTTATCCCTGTGCTGTATAGAGTGTCAGCTCTGCTGCCTAATCGCCTGTCTACCGTGAGTGTAACCCTGTGCTGTATAGAGTGTCAGCTCTGCTGCCTAGTCCCCGGCCTCCTGTGTGTTATCCCTGTGCTGTATAGAGTGTCAGCTCTGCTGCCTAGTCCCCGGCCTCCTGTGTGTTATCCCTGTGCTGTATAGAGTGTCAGCTCTGCTGCCTAGTCCCCGGCCTCCTGTGTGTTATCCCTGTGCTGTATAGAGTGTCAGCTCTGCTGCCTAGTCCCCGGCCTCCTGTGTGTTATCCCTGTGCTGTATAGAGTGTCCGCTCTGCTGCCTAGTCGCCTGCCTCGTGTGTGTGTGTGTTATCTCTGCGGTGTATAGTGTGTCAGCTCTGCTGTCTAGTCCCCTGCCTCCTGTGTGTGTGATTCCTGTGCTGTATAGAGTGTCAGCTCTGCTGCCTAGTCCCCTGCCTCCTGTGTGTGTGATTCCTGTGCTGTATAGAGTGTCAGCTCTGCTGCCTAGTCTCCTGCTTCCTGTGTGTGTGATCCCTGTGCTGTATAGAGTGTCAGCTCTGCTGCCTAGTCGCCTGCCTCCTGTGTGTGTGTGTGTGTGTGATCCCTGTGCTGTATAGAGTGTCAGCTCTGCTGCCTAGTCCCCTGCCTCCTGTGTGTGTGTGTGATCCCTGTGCTGTATAGAGTGTCAGCTCTGCTGCCTAGTCCCCTGCCTCCTGTGTGTGTGTGTGATCCCTGTGGTGTATAGTGTGTCAGCTCTGCTGCCTAGTCCCCTGCCTCCTGTGTGTGTGATTCCTGTGCTGTATAGAGTGTCAGCTCTGCTGCCTAGTCCCCTGCCTCCTGTGTGTGTGTGATCCCTGTGCTCTATAGAGTGTCAGCTCTGCTGCCTGGTCCCCTGCCTACTGTGTGTGTGATCCCTGTGCTGTATAGAATGTAAGCTCTGCTTCCCAGTCCCCTGCCTCCTGTGTGTGTGATCCCTGTGCTGTATAGAGTGTCAGCTCTGCTGCCTAGTCCCCTGCCTCCTGTGTGTGTAATCCCTGTGTTTTATAGAGTGTCAGCTCTGCTGCCTAGTCGCCTGCCTCCTGTGTGTGTGTGTGTGTGTGTGTGTGTGATCCCTGTGCTGTATAGAGTGTCAGCTCTGCTGCCTAGTCCCCTGCCTCCTGTGTGTGTGTGTGATCCCTGTGCTGTATAGAGTGTCAGCTCTGCTGCCTAGTCCCCTGCCTCCTGTGTGTGTGTGTGATCCCTGTGGTGTATAGTGTGTCAGCTCTGCTGCCTAGTCCCCTGCCTCCTGTGTGTGTGATTCCTGTGCTGTATAGAGTGTCAGCTCTGCTGCCTAGTCCCCTGCCTGCTGTGTGTGTGTGATCCCTGTGCTGTATAGAGTGTCAGCTCTGCTGCCTAGTCCCCTGCCTCCTGTGTGTGTGTTATCCCTGTGGTGTATAGTGTGTCAGCTCTGCTGCCTAGTCGCGTGCCTCCTGTGTGTGTGTGTGATCCCTGTGCTGTATAGAGTGTCAGCTCTGCTGCCTAGTCCCCTGCCTCCTGTGTGTGTGTGATCCTTGTGCTCTATAGAGTGTCAGCTCTGCTGCCTGGTCCCCTGCCTGCTGTGTGTGTGTGATCCCTGTGCTGTATAGAGTGTCAGCTCTGCTGCCTAGTCCCCTGCCTCCTGTGTGTGTGTTATCCCTGTGGTGTATAGTGTGTCAGCTCTGCTGCCTAGTCGCGTGCCTCCTGTGTGTGTGTGTGATCCCTGTGCTGTATAGAGTGTCAGCTCTGCTGCCTAGTCCCCTGCCTCCTGTGTGTGTGATCCCTGTGTTGTATAGAGTGTCAGCTCTGCTGCCTAGTCGCCTGCCTCGTGTGTGTGTGTGTGTGTGATCCCTGTGCTGTATAGAGTGTCAGCTCTGCTGCCTAGTCCCCTGCCTCCTGTGTGTGTGATCCGTGTGCTGTATAGAGTGTCAGCTCTGCTGCCTAGTCCCCTACCTCCTGTGTGTGTGACCCTGTGCTGTATAGAGTGTCAGCTATGCTGCCTAGTCGCGTGCCTCCTGTGTGTTTGATCCCTGTGTTGTATAGAGTGTCAGCTCTGCTGCCTAGTCCCCTGCCTCCTGTGTGTGTGTGATCCCTGTGCTCTATAGAGTGTCAGCTCTGCTGCCTGGTCCCCTGCCTCCTGTGTGTGTGATCCCTGTGCTGTATAGAGTGTCAGCTCTGCTGCCTAGTCCCCTTCCTCCTGTGTGTGTGATCCCTGTGCTGTATAGAGTGTCAGCTCTGCTGCCTAATCGCCTGTCTACCGTGAGTGTAACCCTGTGCTGTATAGAGTGTCAGCTCTGCTGCCTAGTCCCCGGCCTCCTGTGTGTTATCCCTGTGCTGTATAGAGTGTCAGCTCTGCTGCCTAGTCGCCTGCCTGCTGTGTGTGTGTGATCCCTGTGCTGTATAGAGTGTCAGCTCTGCTGCCTAGTCGCCTGCCTGCTGTGTGTGTGTGAACCCTGTGCTGTATAGAGTGTCAGCTCTGCTGCCTAGTCGCCTGCCTCCTGTGTGTGTTATCCCTGTGGTGTATAGTGTGTCAGCTCTGCTGCCTAGTCGCGTGCCTCCTGTGTGTGTGTGTGATCCCTGTGCTGTATAGAGTGTCAGCTCTGCTGCCTTGTCCCCTGCCTCCTGTGTGTGTGTGTGATCCCTGTGCTGTATAGAGTGTCAGCTCTCCTGCCTATTCCCCTGCCTCCTGTGTGTGTGATCCCTGTGCTGTATAGAGTGTCAGCTCTGCTGCCTAGTCCCCTGCCTCCTGTGTGTGTGATCCCTGTGTTGTATAGAGTGTCAGCTCTGCTGCCTAGTCGCCTGCCTCGTGTGTGTGTGTGTGTGTGTGTGTGTGTGTGTGTGTGTGTGTGTGTGTGTGTGTGTGATCCCTGTGCTGTGTAGAGTGTCAGCTCTGCTGCCTAGTCCCCTGCCTACTGTGTGTGTGTGTGTGTGTGTGTGTGTGTGTGATCCCTGTGCTGTATAGAGTGTCAGCTCTGCTGCCTAGTCCCCTGCCTCCTGTGTGTGTGATCCCTGTGCTGTATAGAGTGTCAGCTCTGCTGCCTAGTCCCCTACCTCCTATGTGTGTGACCCTGTGCTGTATAGAGTGTCAGCTATGCTGCCTAGTCGCGTGCCTCCTGTGTGTTTGATCCCTGTGTTGTATAGAGTGTCAGCTCTGCTGCCTAGTCCCCTGCCTCCTGTGTGTGTGTGATCCCTGTGCTCTATAGAGTGTCAGCTCTGCTGCCTGGTCCCCTGCCTCCTGTGTGTGTGTGTGTGATCCCCGTGCTGTATAGAGTATCAGCTCTCCTGCCTAGTCCCCTGCCTCCTGTGTGTGTGATCCCTGTGCTGTATAGAGTGTCGGCTCTGCTGCCTAGTCCCCTTCCTCCTGTGTGTGTGATCCCTGTGCTGTATAGAGTGTCAGCTCTGCTGCCTAGTCCCCGGCCTCCTGTGTGTTATCCCTGTGCTGTATAGAGTGTCAGCTCTGCTGCCTAATCGCCTGTCTACCGTGAGTGTAACCCTGTGCTGTATAGAGTGTCAGCTCTGCTGCCTAGTCCCCGGCCTCCTGTGTGTTATCCCTGTGCTGTATAGAGTGTCAGCTCTGCTGCCTAGTCCCCGGCCTCCTGTGTGTTATCCCTGTGCTGTATAGAGTGTCAGCTCTGCTGCCTAGTCGCGTGCCTCCTGTGTGTCTGATCCCTGTGTTGTATAGAGTGTCAGCTCTGCTGCCTGGTCCCCTGCCTGCTGTGTGTGTGTGATCCCTGTGCTGTATAGAGTGTCAGCTCTGCTGCCCAGTCCCCTGTGTGTGTGTGTGATCCCTGTGCTGTATAGAGTGTCAGCTCTGCTGCCTAGTCCCCTGCCTCCTGTGTGTGTGTGATCCCTGTGCTGTATAGAGTGTCAGCTCTGCTGCCTTGTCCCCTGCCTGCTGTGTGTGTGTGATCCCTGTGCTGTATAGAGTGTCAGCTCTGCTGCCCAGTCCCCTGTGTGTGTGATCCCTGTGCTGTATAGAGTCAGCTCTGCGGCCTAGTTCCTTGCCTACTGTGTGTGTGATCCCTGTGCTGTATAGAATGTAAGCTCTGCTGCCTAGTCGCCTGCCTTGTGTGTGTGTGTGATCCCTGTGCTGTATAGAGTGTCAGCTCTGCTGCCTAGTCGCCTGCCTTGTGTGTGTGTGTGATCCCTGTGCTGTATAGAGTGTTAGCTCTGCTGCCCAGTCCCCTGCCTCCTGTGTGTGTTATCCCTGTGCTGTATAGAGTGTCAGCTCTGCTGCCTAGTCCCCTTCCTCCTGTGTGTGTGATCCCTGTGCTGTATAGCGTGTCAGCTCTGCTGCCTAGTCCCCTGCCTCCTGTGTGTGTGTGATCCCTGTGCTCTATAGAGTGTCAGCTCTGCTGCCTGGTCCCCTGCCTGCTGTGTGTGTGTGTGATCCCTGTGCTGTATAGAGTGTCAGCTCTGCTGCCTAGTCCCCTGCCTCCTGTGTGTGTTATCCCTGTGGTTTATAGTGTGTCAGCTCTGCTGCCTAGTCCCCTGCCTCCTGTGTGTGTGATTCCTGTGCTGTATAGAGTGTCAGCTCTGCTGCCTAGTCGCGTGCCTCCTGTGTGTGATCCCTGTGCTGTATAGAGTGTCAGCTCTGCTGCCCAGTCCCCTGCCTCCTGTGTGTGTGATCCCTGTGCTGTATAGAGTGTCAGCTCTGCTGCCCAGTCCCCTGCCTCCTGTGTGTGATCCCTGTGCTGTATAGAGTATCAGCTCTCCTGCCTATTCCCCTGCCTCCTGTGTGTGTGATCCCTGTGCTGTATAGAGTGTCAGCTCTGCTGCCTAGTCCCCTGCCTCCTGTGTGTGAGATCCCTGTGTTGTATAGAGTGTCAGCTCTGCTGCCTAGTCGCCTGCCTCGTGTGTGTGTGTGTGTGTGTGTGTGTGTGTGTGTGTGTGATCCCTGTGTTGTATAGAGTGTCAGCTCTGCTGCCTAGTCCCCTACCTCCTGTGTGTGTGATCCCTGTGCTGTATAGAGTGTCAGCTATGCTGCCTAGTTGCGTGCCTCCTGTGTGTTTGATCCCTGTGTTGTATAGAGTGTCAGCTCTGCTGCCTAGTCCCCTGCCTCCTGTGTGTGTGTGATCCCTGTGCTCTATAGAGTGTCAGCTCTGCTGCCTGGTCCCATGCCTCCTGTGTGTGTGTGTGTGTGTGTGATCCCTGTGCTGTATAGAGTGTCAGCTCTGCTGCCCAGTCCCCTGTGTGTGTGTGTGTGTGTGTGTGTGATCCCTGTTCTGTATAGAGTATCAGCTCTCCTGCCTAGTCCCCTGCCTCCTGTGTGTGTGATCCCTGTGCTGTATAGAGTATCGGCTCTCCTGCCTAGTCCCCTGCCTCCTGTGTGTGTAATCCCTGTGTTTTATAGAGTGTCAGCTCTGCTGCCTAGTCCCCTGCCTCCTGTGTGTGTGATCCCTGTGCTGTATAGCGTGTCAGCTCTGCTGCCTAGTTCCTTGCCTCCTGTGTGTGTGATCCCTGTGCCGTATAGAGTGTCAGCTCTGCTGCCTAGTCCCTTGTCTCCTGTGTGTGTGATCCCTGTGTCGTATAGAGTGTCAGCTCTGCTGCCTAGTCCCCTGCCTCCTGTGTGTGTGATCCCTGTGTCGTATAGAGTGTCAGCTCTGCTGCCTAGTCCCCTGCCTCCTGTGTGTGTGTGTGATCCCTGTGCTGTATAGAGTGTCAGCTCTGCTGCCTAGTCCCCTGTCTCCTGTGTGTGATCCCTGTGCTGTATAGAGTGTCAGCTCTGCTGCCTAGTCCCCTGCCTCCTGTGTGTGATGCCTGTGCTGTATAGAGTGTCAGCTCTGCTGCCTAGTCCCCTGTCTCCTGTGTGTGATCCCTGTGCTGTATAGAGTGTCAGCTCTGCTGCGTAGTCCCCTGCCTCCTGCGTGTGTGTGATCCCAGTGCTGTATAGAGTGTCAGCTCTGCTGCCTAGTCCCCTGCCTCCTGTGTGTGTGACCCTGTGCTGTATAGAGTGTCAGCTCTGCTGCCTAGTCCCCTTTCTTCCTGTGTGTGTGTGTGATCCCTGTGCTGTATAGAGTGTCAGCTCTGCTGCCTAGTCCCCTGCCTCCTATGTGTGTGATCCCTGTGCTGTATAGAGAATCAGCTCTGCTGCCTAGTCCCCTGCCTCCTGTGTGTGTGACCCTGTGCTGTATAGAGTGTCAGCTCTGCTGCCTACTCCCCTGCCTCCTGCGTGTGTGTGATTCCTGTGCTGTATAGAGTGTCAGCTCTGCTGCCTGGTCCCCTGCCTGCTGTGTGTGTGTGTGATCCCTGTGCTGTATAGAGTGTCAGCTCTGCTGCCTAGTCCCCTGCCTCCTGTGTGTGTTATCCCTGTGGTGTATAGTGTGTCAGCTCTGCTGCCTAGTCCCCTGCCTCCTGTGTGTGTGTGATCCCTGTGCTCTATAGAGTGTCAGCTCTGCTGCCTGGTCCCATGCCTCCTGTGTGTGTGTGTGTGTGTGTGTGTGTGTGTGTGTGTGATCCCTGTGCTGTATAGAGTGTCAGCTCTGCTGCCCAGTCCCCTGCCTCCTGTGTGTGATCCCTGTGCTGTATAGAGTATCAGCTCTCCTGCCTATTCCCCTGCCTCCTGTGTGTGTGATCCCTGTGCTGTATAGAGTGTCAGCTCTGCTGCCTAGTCGCCTGCCTCCTGTGTGTGTGTGTGTGTGTGTGTGTGTGTGTGTGTGTGTGTATGTGTGATCCCTGTGTTGTATAGAGTGTCAGCTCTGCTGCCTAGTCCCCTGCCTAGTGTGTGTGTGTGTGTGTGTGTGTGTGTGTGTGTGTGTGTGTGTGTGTGTGTGTGTGTGTGTGTGTGTGTGTGTGATATCCCTGTGCTGTATAGAGTGTCTGCTCTGCTGCCTAGTCCCCTGCCTCCTGTGTGTGTGATCCCTGTGCTGTATAGAGTGTCAGCTCTGCTGCCTAGTCCCCTACCTCCTGTGTGTGTGATCCCTGTGCTGTATAGAGTGTCAGCTATGCTGCCTAGTCGCGTGCCTCCTGTGTGTTTGATCCCTGTGTTGTATAGAGTGTCAGCTCTGCTGCCTAGTCCCCTGCCTCCTGTGTGTGTGTGATTCCTGTGCTCTATAGAGTGTCAGCTCTGCTGCCTGGTCCCATGCCTCCTGTGTGTGTGTGTGTGTGTGTGTGTGATCCCTGTGCTGTATAGAGTGTCAGCTCTGCTGCCCAGTCCCCTGTGTGTGTGTGTGTGTGATCCCTGTTCTGTATAGAGTATCAGCTCTCCTGCCTAGTCCCCTGCCTCCTGTGTGTGTGATCCCTGTGCTGTATAGAGTGTCAGCTCTGCTGCCCAGTCACCTGCCTCCTGTGTGTGTGATCCCTGTGCTGTATAGAGTGTCAGCTCTGCTGCCTAGTCCCCTGCCTCCTGTGTGTGTGTGTGATCCCTGTGCTGTATAGAGTGTCAGCTCTGCTGCCTAGTCCCCTGTCTCCTGTGTGTGATCCCTGTG
>CM051236.1:284560520-284708020 GCA_027917425.1 Gastrophryne carolinensis | reverse complement strand
CTAGTCCCCTGCCTCCTGTGTGTGTGTGATCCCTGTGCTCTATAGAGTGTCAGCTCTGCTGCCTGGTCCCCTGCCTGCTGTGTGTGTGTGATCCCTGTGCTGTATAGAGTGTCAGCTCTGCTGCCTAGTCCCCTGCCTCCTGTGTGTGTTATCCCTGTGGTGTATAGTGTGTCAGCTTTGCTGCCTAGTCCCCTGCCTCCTGTGTGTGTGATTCCTGTGCTGTATAGAGTGTCAGCTCTGCTGCCTAGTCACGTGCCTCCTGTGTGTGTGTGTGTGTGTGTGTGTGTGTGTGTGTGTGTGTGTGTGTGTGTGTGTGTGTGTGTGATCCCTGTGCTGTATAGAGTGTCAGCTCTGCTGCCTAGTCCCCTGCCTCCTGTGTGTGTGTGTGATCCCTGTGCTGTATAGAGTGTCAGCTCTGCTGCCCAGTCCCCTGCCTCCTGTGTGTGATCCCTGTGCTGTATAGAGTATCAGCTCTCCTGCCTATTCCCCTGCCTCCTGTGTGTGTGATCCCTGTGCTGTATAGAGTGTCAGCTCTGCTGCCTAGTCCCCTGCCTCCTGTGTGTGTGATCCCTGTGTTGTATAGAGTGTCAGCTCTGCTGCCTAGTCGCCTGCCTCCTGTGTGTGTGTGTGTGTGTGATCCCTGTGCTGTATAGAGTGTCAGCTCTGCTGCCTAGTCCCCTGCCTACTGTGTGTGTTTGTGTGTGTGATCCCTCTGCTGTATAGAGTGTCAGTTCTGCTGCCTGTGCCCCTGCCTCGTGTGTGTTATCCCTGTGGTGTATAGAGTGTCAGCTCTGCTGCCTAGTCCCCTGCCTCCTGTGTGTGTGATCCCTGTGCTGTATAGAGTGTCAGCTATGCTGCCTAGTCGCGTGCCTCCTGTGTGTTTGATCCCTGTGTTGTATAGAGTGTCAGCTCTGCTGCCTAGTCCCCTGCCTCCTGTGTGTGTGTGATCCCTGTGCTCTATAGAGTGTCAGCTCTGCTGCCTGGTCCCCTGCCTCGTGTGTGTGTGTGTGTGTGTGTGTGTGTGTGTGTGTGTGTGTGTGTGTGCGATCCCTGTGCTGTATAGAATGTAAGCTCTGCTGCCCAGTCCCCTGCCTCCTGTGTGTGTGATCCCTGTGCTGTATAGAGTGTCAGCTCTGCTGCCTAGTCCCCTACCTCCTGTGTGTGTGATCCCTGTGCTGTATAGAGTGTCAGCTATGCTGCCTAGTCGCGTGCCTCCTGTGTTGTATAGAGTGTCAGCTCTGCTGCCTAGTCCCCTGCCTCCTGTGTGTGATCCCTGTGCTCTATAGAGTGTCAGCTCTGCGGCCTAGTCCCCTACCTCCTGTGTGTGTGATCCCTGTGCTGTATAGAGTGTCAGCTATGCTGCCTAGTCGCGTGCCTCCTGTGTGTTTGATCCCTGTGTTGTATAGAGTGTCAGCTCTGCTGCCTAGTCGCCTGCCTCCTGTGTGTGTGATCCCTGTGTCGTATAGAGTGTCAGCTCTGCTGCCTAGTCCCCTGCCTCCTGTGTGTGTGATCCCTGTGCCGTATAGAGTGTCAGCTCTGCTGCCTAGTCCCTTGCCTCCTGTGTGTGTGATCCCTGTGTCGTATAGAGTGTCAGCTCTGCTGCCTAGTCCCCTGCCTCCTGTGTGTGTGATCCCTGTGTCGTATAGAGTGTCAGCTCTGCTGCCTAGTCCCCTGCCTCCTGTTTGTGTGATCCCTGTGCCGTATAGAGTGTCAGCTCTGCTGCCTAGTCCCTTGCCTCCTGTGTGTGTGATCCCTGTGTCGTATAGAGTGTCAGCTCTGCTGCCTAGTCCCCTGCCTCCTGTGTGTGTGATCCCTGTGTCGTATAGAGTGTCAGCTCTGCTGCCTAGTCCCCTGCCTCCTGTGTGTGTGATCCCTGTGTCGTATAGAGTGTCAGCTCTGCTGCCTAGTTTCCTGCCTCCTGTGTGTGTGATCCCTGTGCTGTATAGAGTGTCGGCTCTGCTGCTTAGTCCCCTGCCTCCTGTGTGTGTGTGTGATTCCTGTGCTGTATAGAGTGTCAGCTCTGCTGCCTAGTTCCCTGTCTCCTGTGTGTGATCCCTGTGCTGTATAGAGTGTCAGCTCTGCTGCCTAGTCCCCTGCCTCCTGTGTGTGATCCCTGTGCTGTATAGAGTGTCAGCTCTGCTGCCTAGTCTCCTGTGTGTGATCCATGTGCTGTATAGAGTGTCCGCTCTGCTGCCTAGTCCCCTGCCTCCTGTGTGTGTGATCCCTGTGTCGTATAGAGTGTCAGCTCTGCTGCCTAGTCCCCTGCCTCCTGTGTGTGTGATCCATGTGTCGTATAGAGTGTCAGCTCTGCTGCCTAGTCCCCTGCCTCCTGTGTGTGTGATCCCTGTGCTGTATAGAGTGTCGGCTCTGCTGCTTAGTCCCCTGCCTCCTGTGTGTGTGTGTGAGATCCCTGTGCTGTATAGAGTGTCACTTCTGCTGCCTAGTCCCCTGTCTCCTGTGTGTGATCCCTGTGCTGTATAGAGTGTCAGCTCTGCTGCCTAGTCCCCTGCCTCCTGTGTGTGATCCCTGTGCTGTATAGAGTGTCAGCTCTGCTGCCTAGTCCCCTGCCTCCTGTGTGTGTGTGTGATCCCTGTGCTGTATAGAGTGTCAGTTCTGCTGCCTAGTCCCGTCTCCTGTGTGTGATCCCTGTGCTGTATAGAGTGTCAGCTCTGCTGCCTAGTCCCCTGCCTCCTGTGTGTGATCCCTGTGCTGTATAGAGTGTCAGCTCTGCTGCCTAGTCCCTTGTCTCCTATGTGTGATCCATGTGCTGTATAGAGTGTCCGCTCTGCTGCCTAGTCCCCTGCCTCCTGTGTGTGTGTGATCCCAGTGCTGTATAGAGTGTCAGCTCTGCTGCCTAGTCCCCTGCCTTCTGTGTGTGTGATCCCTGTGTCGTATAGAGTGTCAGCTCTGCTGACTAGTCCCCTGCCTCCTGTGTGTTTGATCCCTGTGGTTTATAGTGTGTCAGCTCTGCTGCGTAGTCCCCTGCCTCCTGCGTGTGTGTGATCCCTGTGGTGTATAGAGTGTCAGCTCTGCTGCCTAGTCCCCTGCCTCCTGTGTGTGTGACCCTGTGCTGTATAGAGTGTCAGCTATGCTGCCTAGTCCCCTTTCTTCCTGTGTGTGTGTGATCCCTGTGCTGTATAGTGTCAACTCTGCTGCCTAGTCCCCTGCCTCCTATGTGTGTGATCCCTGTGCTGTATAGAGTGTCAGCTCTGCTGCCTAGTTCCTTGCCTTCTGTGTGTGTGATCCCTGTGCTGTATAGAATGTCAGCTCTGCTGCCTAGTCGCCTGCCTCCTGTGTGTGATCCCTGTGTTGTATAGAGTGTCAGCTCTGCTGCCTAGTCGCCTGCCTCCTGTGTGTGTGATCCCTGTGTTGTATAGATTGTCAGCTCTGCTGCCTAGTCCCCTGCCTCCTGTGTGTGTGTGATCCCAGTGCTGTATAGAGTGTCAGCTCTGCTGCCTAGTCACCTGCCTCCTGTGTGTGTGATCCCTGTGCTGTATAGAGTGTCAGCTCTAATGCCTAGTCCCCTGTCTCCTGTGTGTGATCCCTGTGCTGTATAGAGTGTCAGCTCTGCTGCTTAGTCCCCTGCCTCCTTTGTGTGTGATTCCTGTGCTGTATAGAGTGTCAGCTCTGTTGCCTAGTCACCTGCTTCCTGTGTGTGTGATCCCTGTGGTGTATAGAGTGTCAGCTCTGCTGCCTAGTCGCGTGCCTCCTGTGTGTTTGATACCTGTGTTGTATAGAGTGTCAGCTCTGCTGCCTAGTCCCCTGCCTCCTGTGTGTGTGATCCCTGTGCTGTATAGTGTCAGCTGTGCTGCCTAGTCCCCTGCCTCCTGTGTGTGTGTGATCCCTGTGCTGTATAGAGTGTCAGCTCTGCTGCCTAGTCCCCTGCCTCCTGTGTGTGTGTGATCCCTGTGGTGTATAGAGTGTCAGCTCTGCTGCCTAGTCTCCTGTGTGTGATCCATGTGCTGTATAGAGTGTCAGCTCTGCTGCCTAGTCGCCTGCCTCCTGTGTGTGTGATCCCTGTGCTGTATAGAGTGTCAGCTCTGCTGCCTAGTCTCCTGTGTGTGATCCATGTGCTGTATAGAGTGTCAGCTCTGCTGCCTAGTCGCCTGCCTCCTGTGTGTGTGATCCCTGTGCTGTATAGAGTGTCAGCTCTGCTGCCTAGTCCCCTGCCTCCTGTGTGTGTGTGAGATCCCTGTGCTGTATAGAGTGTCAGCTCTGTGATGAATGGAGTGTCAGCTCTGCTGCCTAGTTGCCTGCCTCCTGTGTGTGTGATCCCTGTGTTGTATAGAGTGTCAGCTCTGCTGCTTAGTCCCTTGTCTCCTCTGTGTGATCCCTGTGCTGTATAGAATGTCAGCTCTGCTGCTTAGTCCCCTGCCTCCTGTGTGTGTGTGTGTGTGTGATCCCTGTGCTGTATAGAGTGTCAGCTCTGCTGCCTAGTCCCCTGCGTCCTGTGTGTGATCCCTGTGCTGTATAGATTGTCAGCTCTGCTGCCTACTCCCCTGCCTCCTGTGTGTATGATCCCTGTGCTGTATACAGTGTCAGCTCTGCTGCTTAGTCCCCTGCCTCCTGTGTGTGTGTGTGATCCCTGTGTTGTATAGAGTGTCAGCTCTGCTGCCTAGTCCCCTGCCTCCTCTGTGTGTGTGTGATCCCTGTGCTTTATAGAGTGTCAGCTCTGCTGCCTAGTCCCCTGCCTCCTCTGTGTGATCCCTGTGCTGTATAGATTGTCAGCTCCGCTGCCTAGTCCCCTGCCTCCTGTGTGTGTGTGAGATCCCTGTGTTGTATAGAGTGTCGGCTCTGCTGCCTAGTCCCCTGCCTCCTGTGTGTGTGTGTGATCCCTGTGTTGTATAGAGTGTCGGCTCTGCTGCCTAGTCCCCTGCCTCCTGTGTGTGTGACCCTGTGCGGTATAGAGTGTCAGCTCTGCTGCCTAGTCTCCTATGTGTGATCCATGTGCTGTATGGAGTGTCAGCTCTGCTGCTTAGTCCCCTGCGTCCTGTGTGTGTGTGATCCCTGTGCTGTATAGAGTGTGTCAGATCTGCTGCTTAGTCCCCTGCCTCCTGTGTGTGTGTGATCCCTGTGCTGTATAGAGTGTCAGCTCTGCTGCCTAGTTCCCTGCTGTGTGTGTGTGTGATCCCCGTGTGGTATAGAGTGTCAGCTCTGCTGCCTAGTCCCCTTCCTACTGTGTGTGTGATCCCTGTGTTGTATAGAGTGTCGGCTCTGCTGCCTAGTCCTCTGCCTCCTGTGTCTGTGATCCCTGTGCTGTATAGAGTGTCAGCTCTGCTGCCTAGTCCCCTTCCTACTGTGTGTGTGATCCCTGTATTGTATAGAGTGTCGGCTCTGCCGCATAGTCCCCTGCCTCCTGTGTGTGATCCCTGTGCTGTATGGAGTGTCAGCTCTGCTACCTAGTCCCCTGCCTCCTGTGTGTTTGATCCCTGTGTTATATAGAGTGTCAGCTCTGCTGCCTAGTCCCCTGCCTCCTGTGTGTGTGATCCCTGTGTTGTATAGTGTGTTAGCTCTGCTGCCTAGTCCCCTGCCTCCTGTGTGTGTGATCCCTGTTCTGTATAGAGTGTCAGCTCTGCTGCCTAGTCCCCTGCCTCCTGTGTGTAATCCCTGTGCTGTATAGAGTGTCAGCTCTGCTGCCTAGTCCCCTGCCTCCTGTGTGTGTGACCCTGTGCTGTATAGAGTGTCAGCTCTGCTGCCGAGTCCCTTGTCTCCAGTGTGTATGTGATCCCTGTGCTGTATACAGTGTCAGCTCTGCTGCCTAGTCTCCTGTGTGTGATCCATGTGCTGTATAGAGTGTCAGCTCTGCTGCCTAGTCCCTAGTCTCCTGTGTGTGTGATCCCTGTGCTGTATAGAGTGTCAGCTCTGCTGCCTAGTCCCCTGCCTCCTCTGTGTGATCCCTGTGCTGTATAGAGTGTCAGCTCTGCTGCCTAGTCCCCTGCCTCCTGTGTGTGTGACCCTGTGCTGTATAGAGTGTCAGCTCTGCTGCCTAGTCCCTTGTCTCCTGTGTATGATCCCTGTGCTGTATAGAGTGTCAGCTCTGCTGCCTAGTCCCCTGCCTCCTGTGTGTGTGATCCCTGTGTTGTATAGAGTTTCAGCTCTGCTGCCTAGTCCCTAGTCTCCTGTGTGTGTGATCCCTGTGCTGTATAGAGTGTCGGCTCTGCCGCATAGTCCCCTGCCTCCTGTGTGTGATCCCTGTGCTTTATAGAGTGTCAGCTCTGCTGCCTAGTCCCCTGCCTCCTGTGTGTGATCCCTGTGCTTTATAGAGTGTCAGCTCTGCTGCCTAGTCCCCTGCCTCCTGTGTGTGTGACCCTGTGCTGTATAGAGTGTCAGCTCTGCTGCCGAGTCCCTTGTCTCCAGTGTGTATGTGATCCCTGTGCTGTATACAGTGTCAGCTCTGCTGCCTAGTCTCCTGTGTGTGATCCATGTGCTGTATAGAGTGTCAGCTCTGCTGCCTAGTCCCTAGTCTCCTGTGTGTGTGATCCCTGTGCTGTATAGAGTGTCAGCTCTGCTGCCTAGTCCCCTGCCTCCTCTGTGTGATCCCTGTGCTGTATAGAGTGTCAGCTCTGCTGCCTAGTCCCCTGCCTCCTGTGTGTGTGACCCTGTGCTGTATAGAGTGTCAGCTCTGCTGCCTAGTCCCTTGTCTCCTGTGTATGATCCCTGTGCTGTATAGAGTGTCAGCTCTGCTGCCTAGTCCCCTGCCTCCTGTGTGTGTGATCCCTGTGTTGTATAGAGTTTCAGCTCTGCTGCCTAGTCCCTAGTCTCCTGTGTGTGTGATCCCTGTGCTGTATAGAGTGTCGGCTCTGCCGCATAGTCCCCTGCCTCCTGTGTGTGATCCCTGTGCTTTATAGAGTGTCAGCTCTGCTGCCTAGTCCCCTGCCTCCTGTGTGTGATCCCTGTGCTTTATAGAGTGTCAGCTCTGCTGCCTAGTCCCCTACCTCCTGTGTGTGTGATCCCTGTGCTGTATAGAGTGTCAGCTCTGCTGCTTAGTCCCCTGCCTCCTGTGTGTGTGTGATCCCTGTGCTGTATAGAGTGTCAGCTCTGCTGCCTAATCGCCTGTCTACCGTGAGTGTAACCCTGTGCTGTATAGAGTGTCAGCTCTGCTGCCTAGTCCCCTGCCTCCTATGTGTGATCCCTGTGCTGTATGGAGTGTCAGCTCTGCTGCCTAGTCCCCTGCCTCCTGTGTGTGTGTGTGTGTGTGTGATCCCTGTGCTGTATTGAGTGTCAGCTCTGCTGCCTAGTCCCCTGCCTCCTGTGTGTGTGATCCCTGTGTTGTATAGTGTGTCAGCTCTGCTGCCTAGTCCCCTGCCTCCTGTGTGTGTGATCCCTGTGTTGTATAGTGTGTCAGCTCTGCTGCCTAGTCCCCTGCCTCCTGTGTGTGTGATCCCTGTGCTGTATAGAGTGTCAGCTCTGCTGCCTAGTCCCCTGCCTCCTGTGTGTAATCCCTGTGCTGTATAGAGTGTCAGCTCTGCTGCCTAGTCCCCTGCCTCCTGTGTGTGTGTGAGATCCCTGTGCTGTATAGAGTGTCAGCTCTGCTGCCTAGTCCCCTGCCTCCTCTGTGTGATCCCTGTGCTGTATAGAGTGTCAGCTCTGCTGCCTAGTCCCTTGTCTCCTGTGTATGATCCCTGTGCTGTATAAAGTGTCAGCTCTGCTGCCTAGTCCCCTGCCTCCTGTGTGTGTGTGAGATCCCTGTGCTGTATAGAGTGTCAGCTCTGCTGCCTAGTCCCCTGCCTCCTGTGTGTAATCCCTGTGCTGTATAGAGTGTCAGCTCTGCTGCCTAGTCCCTAGTCTCCTGTGTGTGTGATCCCTGTGCTGTATAGAGTGTCAGCTCTGCTGCCTAGTCCCCTGCCTCCTGTGTGTGTGTGAGATCCCTGTGCTGTATAGAGTGTCAGCTCTGCTGCCTAGTCCCCTGCCTCCTCTGTGTGATCCCTGTGCTGTATAGAGTGTCAGCTCTGCTGCCTAGTCCCTTGTCTCCTGTGTATGATCCATGTGCTGTATAAAGTGTCAGCTCTGCTGCCTAGTCCCTTGCCTCCTGTGTGTGTGACCCTGTGCTGTATAGAGTGTCAGCTCTGCTGCCTAGTCCCCTGCCTCCTGTGTGTGTGTGAGATCCCTGTGCTGTATAGAGTGTCAGCTCTGCTGCCTAGTCCCCTGCCTCCTCTGTGTGATCCCTGTGCTGTATAGAGTGTCAGCTCTGCTGCCTAGTCCCTAGTCTCCTGTGTGTGACCCTGTGCTGTATAGAGTGTCAGCTCTGCTGCCTAGTCCCTTGTCTCCTGTGTATGATCCCTGTGCTGTATAAAGTGTCAGCTCTGCTGCCTAGTCCCCTGCCTCCTGTGTGTGTGACCCTGTGCTGTATAGAGTGTCAGCTCTGCTGCCTAGTCCCCTGCCTCCTGTGTGTGTGTGAGATCCCTGTGCTGTATAGAGTGTCAGCTCTGCTGCCTAGTCCCCTGCCTCCTCTGTGTGATCCCTGTGCTGTATAGAGTGTCAGCTCTGCTGCCTAGTCCCTAGTCTCCTGTGTGTGATCCCTGTGCTGTATAGAGTGTCAGCTCTGCTGCCTAGTCCCCTGCCTCCTGTGTGTGTGTGAGATCCCTGTGCTGTATAGAGTGTCAGCTCTGCTGCCTAGTCCCCTGCCTCCTCTGTGTGATCCCTGTGCTGTATAGAGTGTCAGCTCTGCTGCCTAGTCCCTAGTCTCCTGTGTGTGACCCTGTGCTGTATAGAGTGTCAGCTCTGTTGCCTAGTCCCTGCCTCCTGTGTGTGATCCCTGTGCTGTATAGAGTGTCAGCTCTGCTGCCTAGTCCCCTGCCTCCTGTGTGTGATCCCTGTGTTGTATAGAGTGTCAGCTCTGCTGCCTAGTCCCCTGCCTCCTGTGTGTGTGACCCTGTGCTGTATAGAGTATCAGCTCTGCTGCCTAGTCCCTAGTCTCCAGTGTGTGTGTGATCCCTGTGCTGTATATAGTGTCAGCTCTGCTGCTTAGTCCCCTGCCTCGTGTGTGTGTGTGTGACCCTGTGCTGTATAGAGTGTCAGCTCTGCTGCCTAGTCCCCTGCTTCCTGTGTGTGTGATCCCTGTGTTGTATTATAGAGTGTCAGCTCTGCTGCCTAGTCCCCTGCCTTCTGTGTGTGTGATCCCTGTGCTGTATAGAGTGTCAGCTCTGCTGCCTAGTCCCCTGCCTCCTGTGTGTGTGTGTGATCCCTGTGCTGTATAGATTGTCAGCTCTGCTGCCTAGTCCCTAGTCTCCAGTGTGTATGTGCTCCCTGTGTTCTATAGAGTGTCAGCTCTGCTGCCTAGTCTCCTATGTGTGATCCATGTGCTGTATAGAGTGTCAGCTCTGCTGCCTAGTCCCCTGCCTCCTGTGTGTTTGATCCCTGTGTTGTATAGGGTGTCAGCTCTGCTGCCTAGTCCCCTGCCTCCTGTGTGTGTGATCCCTGTGCTGTATTGATTGTCAGCTCTGCTGCCTAGTCCCTTGTCTCAAGTGTGTGATCCCTGTGCTGTATAGAGTGTCAGCTCTGCTGCTTAGTCCCCTGCCTCCTGTGTGTGTGATCCCTGTGCTGTATAGAGTGTCAGCTCTGCTGCCGAGTCCCTTGTTTCCAGTGTGTATGTGATCCCTGTGTTGTATAGAGCGTCGGCTCTGCTGCTTAGTCCCCTGACTCCTGTGTGTGTGATCCCTGTGCTGTATAGAGTGTCGGCTCTGCTGCCGAGTCCCTTGTCTCCAGTGTGTATGTGATCCCTGTGTTGTATAGAGCGTCGGCTCTGCTGCCTAGTCCCCTGCCTCCTGTGTGTGTGATCCCTGTGCTGTATAGAGTGTCAGCTCTGCTGCCTAGTCCCCTACCTCGTGTGTGTGTGATCCCTGTGCTGTATAGAGAGTCAGCTCTGCTGCCTAGTCCCCTGCCTCCTGTGTGTGTGATCCCTCTGTTGTATAGAGTGTCAGCTCTGCTGCCTAGTCCCCTACCTCGTGTGTGTGTGATCCCTGTGCTATATAGAGTGTCAGCTCTGCTGCCTAGTCCCCTGCCTCCTGTGTGTGTGATCCCTGTGTTGTATAGAGTGTCAGCTCTGCTGCCTAGTCCCCTGCCCCCTGTGTGTGTGATCCCTGTGTTGTATAGAGTGCCAGCTCTGCTGCCTAGTCGCCTGCCTCCTGTGTGTGTGATCCCTGTGTTGTATAGAGTTTCAGCTCTGCTGCCTAGTCCCCTGCCTCCTGTGTGTGTGATCCCTGTGTTGGATAGAGTGTCAGCTCTGCTGCCTAGTCCCCTGCCTCCTGTGTGTTTGATCCCTGTGTTGTATAGTGTGTCAGCTCTGCTGCCTTGTTCCCTGCCTCCTGTGTGTGTGATCCCTGTGCTGTATAGAGTGTCAGCTCTGCTGCCTAGTTGCCTGTTTGCTGTGTGTGTGTGATCCCTGTGTTGTATAGAGTGTCAGCTCTGCTGCCTAGTCCCCTGCCTCGTGTGTGTGATCCCTGTGCTGTATAGAGTGTCAGCTCTGCTGCCTAGTCCCCTGCCTCCTCTGTGTGATCCCTGTGCTGTATAGAGTGTCAGCTCTGCTGCCTAGTCCCTAGTCTCCAGTGTGTATGTGATCCCTGTGCTGTATAGAGTGTCAGCTCTGCTGCCTAGTCCCCTGCCTCCTGTGTGTGTGACGCTGTGCTGTATAGAGTGTCAGCTCTGCTGCCTAGTCTCCTGTGTGTGATCCCTGTGCTGTATAGAGTGTCAGCTCTGCTGCCTAGTTGCCTGTTTGCTGTGTGTGTGTGATCCCTGTGTTGTATAGAGTGTAAGCTCTGCTGCCCAGTCACCTGCCTCCTGTGTGTGTGATCTCTGTGTTGTATAGAGTGTCAGCTCTGCTGCCTAGTCCCCTGCCTCGTGTGTGTGATCCCTGTGCTGTATAGAGTGTCAGCTCTGCTGCCTAGTCCCCTGCCTCCTCTGTGTGATCCCTGTGCTGTATAGAGTGTCAGCTCTGCTGCCTAGTCCCTAGTCTCCAGTGTGTATGTGATCCCTGTGCTGTATAGAGTGTCAGCTCTGCTGCCTAGTCCCCTGCCTCCTGTGTGTGTGACGCTGTGCTGTATAGAGTGTCAGCTCTGCTGCCTAGTCTCCTGTGGGTGATCCCTGTGTTGTAGAGTGTGTCAGCTCTGCTGCCTAGTCCCCTGCCCCCTGTGTATGTGATCCCTGTGCTGTATAGTGTGTCAGCTCTGCTGCCTAGTCCCCTGCCCCCTGTGTATGTGATCCCTGTGCTGTATAGTGTGTCAGCTCTGCTGCCTAGTCTCCTGTGTGTGATCCCTGTGTTGTATAGAGTGTCAGCTCTGCTGCCTAGTTGCCTGCCTCCTGTGTGTATGTGATCCTTGTGCTGTATAGATTGTCAGCTCTGCTGCCTAGTCCCCTGCCCCGTGTGTGTGTGTGATCCCTGTGTTGTATAGTGTCAGCTCTGCTGCCTAGTCCCTATTCTCCTGTGTGTGATCCCTGTCCTGTATGGAGTGTCAGCTCTGCTGCCTAGTCCCCTGCCTCCTGTGTGTGTGATCCCTGTGCTGTATAGAGTGTCAGCTCTGCTGCCTAGTCCCCTGCCCCGTGTGTGTGTGTGTGTGTGTGTGATCCCTGTGTTGTATAGTGTCAGCTCTGCTGCCTAGTCCCTAGTCTCCTGTGTGTGATCCCTGTCCTTTATGGAGTGTCAGCTCTGCTGCCTAGTCCCCTGCCTCCTGTGTGTGTGATCCCTGTGCTGTATAGAGTGTCAGCTCTGCTGCCTAGTCCCCTGCCCCGTGTGTGTGTGTGTGTGTGATCCCTGTGTTGTATAGTGTCAGCTCTGCTGCCTAGTCCCTAGTCTCCTGTGTGTGATCCCTGTCCTTTATAGAGTGTCAGCTCTGCTGCCTAGTCCCCTGCCCCGTGTGTGTGTGTGTGTGTGTGTGTGTGTGTGTGTGTGTGTGTGTGTGTGTGTGATCCCTGTGTTGTATAGAGTGTCAGCTCTGCTGCCTAGTCCCCTTCATCCTGTGTGTGTGTGTGATCCCTGTGCTGTATAGAGTGTCAGCTCTGCTGCCTAGTCCCCTGCCTCCTGTGTGTGATCTTTGTGCTGTATAGAGTGTCAGCTCTGCTGCCTAGTCCCCTGCCTCCTGTGTGTGTGTTATCCCTGTGCTGTATAGAGTGTCAGCTCTGCTGCCTAGTCCCCTGCCTCCTGTGTGTGTGATCCCTGTGTTGTATAGAGTGTCAGCTCTGCTGCCTAGTCCCCTGTGTGTGTGATCCCTGTGCTGTATAGAGTGTCAGCTCTGCTACCTAGTCCCCTGTGTGTGTGTGATCCCTGTGCTGTATAGAGTGTCAGCTCTGCTGCCTAGTCCCCTGCCTCCTGTGTGTGTGTGTGTGTGTGTGTGTGTGTGTGTGTGATCCCTGTGCTGTATAGAGTGTCAGCTCTGCTGCCTAGTCCCCTGCCTCCTGTGTGTGTGATTCCTGTGCTGTATAGAGTGTCAGCTCTGCTGCCTAGTCCCCTTTCTTCCTGTGTGTGTGTGATCCCTGTGCTGTATAGAGTGTCTGCTCTGCTGCCTGTTTCCTGTGTGTGTGATCCCTGTGCTGTATAGAGTGTCAGCTCTGCTGCCTAGTCCCCTGCCTCCTGTGTGTGTGTAATCCCTGTGTGGTATAGAGTGTCTGCTCTGCTGCATAGTCCCCTGCCTCCTGTGTGTGTGTGATCCCTGTGCTGTATAGAGTGTCAACTCTGCTGCCTAGTCACCTGCCTCCTGCATGTGTGATCCCTGTGCTGTATAGAGTGTCAGCTCTGCTGCCTAGTCCCCTGCCTCCTGTGTGTAATCCCTGTGCTGTATAGAGTGTCAGCTCTGCTGCCTAGTCCCCTGTCTCCAGTGTGTGTGATCCCTGTGTTGTATAGACTGTCAGCTCTGCTGCTTAGTCCCTAGTCTCCAGTGTGTGTGTGATCCCTGTGCTGTATAGAGTGTCAGCTCTGCTGCCCAGTCTCCTGTGTGTGATCCATGTGCTGTATAGAGTGTCAGCTCTGCTGCTTAGTCCCCTGCCTCCTGTGTGTGTGATCCCTGTGTTGTATAGAGTGTCAGCTCTGCTGCTTAGTCCCCTGCCTCCTGTGTGTGTGTGAGATCCCTGTGCTTTATAGTGTGTCAGCTCTGCTGCCTAGTCCCCTGCCTCCTGTGTGTGATCCCTGTGCTGTATAGAGTGTCAGCTATGTTGCCTAGTCCCCTGCCTCCTGTGTGTGATCCCTGTGCTGTATAGAGTGTCAGCTCTGCTGCCTAGTCCCCTGCCTCCTGTGTGTGTGTGTTCCCTGTGTTGTATAGAGTGTCAGCTCCGCTGCCTAGTTCCCTGCCTCCTGTGTGTTTGATCCCTGTGTTGTATCATAGTGTGTCAGCTCTGCTGCCTAGTCCCCTGCCTCCTGTGTGTTTGATCCCTGTGTTGTATAGAGTGTCAGCTCTGCTGCCTAGTCCCCTGCCTCCTGTGTGTGATCCCTGTGCTGTATAGAGTGTCAGCTCTGCTGCCTAGTCCCCTGCCTCCTGTGTGTGTGTGAGATCCCTGTGCTTTATAGTGTGTCAGCTCTGCTGCCTAGTCCCCTGCCTCCTGTGTGTGATCCCTGTGCTGTATAGAGTGTCAGCTCTGCTGCCTAGTCCCCTGCCTCCTGTGTGTTTGATCCCTGTGTTGTATAGAGTGTCAGCTCCGCTGCCTAGTCCCCTGCCTCCTGTGTGTGTGTGAGATCCCTGTGTTGTATAGAGTGTCGGCTCTGCTGCCTAGACCCCTGCATCCTGTGTGTGTGTGTGATCCCTGTGTTGTATAGAGTGTCGGCTCTGCTGCTTAGTCCCCTGCCTCCTGTGTGTGTGATCCCTGTGCTGTATAGAGTGTCAGCTCTGCTGCCTAGTCTCCTATGTGTGATCCATGTGCTGTATGGAGTGTCAGCTCTGCTGCTTAGTCCCCTGCGTCCTGTGTGTGTAACCCTGTGCGGTATAGAGTGACAGCTCTGCTGCCTAGTCTCCTATGTGTGATCCCTGTGCTGTATAGAGTGTCAGCTCTGCTGCTTAGTCCCCTGCCTCCTGTGTGTGTGTGATCCCTGTGCTGTATAGAGTGTCAGCTCTGCTGCCTAATCGCCTGTCTACCGTGAGTGTAACCCTGTGCTGTATAGAGTGTCAGCTCTGCTGCCTAGTTCCCTGCTGTGTGTGTGTGTGATCCCCGTGTGGTATAGAGTGTCAGCTCTGCTGCCTAGTCCCCTTCCTACTGTGTGTGTGATCCCTGTGTTGTATAGAGTGTCGGCTCTGCTGCCTAGTCCTCTGCCTCCTGTGTCTGTGATCCCTGTGCTGTATAGAGTGTCAGCTCTGCTGCCTAGTCCCCTGCCTCCTGTGTGTGATCCCTGTGCTGTATGGAGTGTCAGCTCTGCTGCCTAGTCCCCTGCCTCCTGTGTGTGTGTGTGTGATCCCTGTGCTGTATTGAGTGTCAGCTCTGCTGCCTAGTCCCCTGCCTCCTGTGTGTGTGTGTGTGTGTGTGATCCCTGTGTTGTATAGAGTGTCGGCTCTGCTGACTAGTCCCCTGCCTCCTGTGTGTGATCCCTGTGCTGTATAGAGTGTCAGCTCTGCTGCCTAGTCCCCTGCCTCCTGTGTGTAATCCCTGTGCTGTATAGAGTGTCAGCTCTGCTGCCTAGTCCCTAGTCTCCTGTGTGTGTGATCCCTGTGCTGTATAGAGTGTCAGCTCTGCTGCCTAGTCCCCTGCCTCCTGTGTGTGTGTGAGATCCCTGTGCTGTATAGAGTGTCAGCTCTGCTGCCTAGTCCCCTGCCTCCTCTGTGTGATCCCTGTGCTGTATAGAGTGTAAGCTCTGCTGCCTAGTCCCTTGTCTCCTGTGTATGATCCCTGTGCTGTATAAAGTGTCAGCTCTGCTGCCTTGTCCCCTGCCTCCTGTGTGTGTGTGTGTGTGTGTGTGTGTGTGTGTGTGTGTGTGTGTGTGACCCTGTGCTGTATAGAGTGTCAGCTCTGCTGCCTAGTCCCCTGCCTCCTGTGTGTGTGTGAGATCCCTGTGCTGTATAGAGTGTCAGCTCTGCTGCCTAGTCCCCTGCCTCCTCTGTGTGATCCCTGTGCTGTATAGAGTGTCAGCTCTGCTGCCTAGTCCCTAGTCTCCTGTGTGTGATCCCTGTGCTGTATAGAGTGTCAGCTTTGCTGCCTAGTCCCCTGCCTCCTGTGTGTGTGACCCTGTGCTGTATAGAGTGTCAGCTCTGCTGCCTAGTCCCTTGTCTCCTGTGTATGATCCCTGTGCTGTATAAAGTGTCAGCTCTGCTGCCTAGTCCCCTGCCTCCTGTGTGTGTGACCCTGTGCTGTATAGAGTGTCAGCTCTGCTGCCTAGTCCCCTGCCTCCTGTGTGTGTGTGAGATCCCTGTGCTGTATAGAGTGTCAGCTCTGCTGCCTAGTCCCCTGCCTCCTCTGTGTGATCCCTGTGCTGTATATAGTGTCAGCTCTGCTGCCTAGTCCCTAGTCTCCTGTGTGTGATCCCTGTGCTGTATAGAGTGTCAGCTCTGCTGCCTAGTCCCCTGCCTCCTGTGTGTGTGTGTGTGTGTGTGATCCCTGTGTTGTATAGAGTGTCGGCTCTGCTGACTAGTCCCCTGCCTCCTGTGTGTGATCCCTGTGCTGTATAGAGTGTCAGCTCTGCTGCCTAGTCCCCTGCCTCCTGTGTGTAATCCCTGTGCTGTATAGAGTGTCAGCTCTGCTGCCTAGTCCCTAGTCTCCTGTGTGTGTGATCCCTGTGCTGTATAGAGTGTCAGCTCTGCTGCCTAGTCCCCTGCCTCCTGTGTGTGTGTGAGATCCCTGTGCTGTATAGAGTGTCAGCTCTGCTGCCTAGTCCCCTGCCTCCTCTGTGTGATCCCTGTGCTGTATAGAGTGTAAGCTCTGCTGCCTAGTCCCTTGTCTCCTGTGTATGATCCCTGTGCTGTATAAAGTGTCAGCTCTGCTGCCTAGTCCCCTGCCTCCTGTGTGTGTGTGTGTGTGTGTGTGTGACCCTGTGCTGTATAGAGTGTCAGCTCTGCTGCCTAGTCCCCTGCCTCCTGTGTGTGTGTGAGATCCCTGTGCTGTATAGAGTGCCAGCTCTGCTGCCTAGTCCCCTGCCTCCTCTGTGTGATCCCTGTGCTGTATAGAGTGTCAGCTCTGCTGCCTAGTCCCTAGTCTCCTGTGTGTGATCCCTGTGCTGTATAGAGTGTCAGCTTTGCTGCCTAGTCCCCTGCCTCCTGTGTGTGTGACCCTGTGCTGTATAGAGTGTCAGCTCTGCTGCTTAGTCCCTTGTCTCCTGTGTATGATCCCTGTGCTGTATAAAGTGTCAGCTCTGCTGCCTAGTCCCCTGCCTCCTGTGTGTGTGTGTGAGATCCCTGTGCTGTATAGAGTGTCAGCTCTGCTGCCTAGTCCCCTGCCTCCTCTGTGTGATCCCTGTGCTGTATATAGTGTCAGCTCTGCTGCCTAGTCCCTAGTCTCCTGTGTGTGATCCCTGTGCTGTATAGAGTGTCAGCTCTGCTGCCTAGTCCCCTGCCTCCTGTGTGTGTGACCCTGTGCTGTATAGAGTGTCAGCTCTGCTGCCTAGTCCCCTGCCTCTTGTGTGTGTGTGAGATCCCTGTGCTGTATAGAGTGTCAGCTCTGCTGCCTAGTCCCCTGCCTCCTCTGTGTGATCCCTGTGCTGTATAGAGTGTCAGCTCTGCTGCCTAGTCCCCTGCCTCCTCTGTGTGATCCCTGTGCTGTATAGAGTGTCAGCTCTGCTGCCTAGTCCCTAGTCTCCTGTGTGTGATCCCTGTGCTGTATAGAGTGTCAGCTCTGCTGCCTAGTCCCCTGCCTCCTGTGTGTGTGATCCCTGTGCTGTATAGAGTGTCAGCTCTGCTGCCTAGTCCCTAGTCTCCTGTGTGTGACCCTGTGCTGTATAGAGTGTCAGCTCTGTTGCCTAGTCCCTGCCTCCTGTGTGTGATCCCTGTGCTGTATAGAGTGTCAGCTCTGCTGCCTAGTCCCCTGCCTCCTGTGTGTGATCCCTGTGTTGTATAGAGTGTCAGCTCTGCTGCCTAGTCCCCTGCCTCCTGTGTGTGTGTGTGTGTGATCCCTGTGCTGTATAGAGTATCAGCTCTGCTGCCTAGTCCCTAGTCTCCAGTGTGTGTGTGATCCCTGTGCTGTATATAGTGTCAGCTCTGCTGCTTAGTCCCCTGCCTCGTGTGTGTGTGTGTGACCCTGTGCTGTATAGAGTGTCAGCTCTGCTGCCTAGTCCCCTGCTTCCTGTGTGTGTGATCCCTGTGTTGTATTATAGAGTGTCAGCTCTGCTGCCTAGTCCCCTGCCTCCTGTGTGTGTGATCCCTGTGCTGTATAGAGTGTCAGCTCTGTTGCCTAGTCCCTGCCTCCTGTGTGTGATCCCTGTGCTGTATAGAGTGTCAGCTCTGCTGCCTAGTCCCCTGCCTCCTGTGTGTTTGATCCCTGTGTTGTATAGGGTGTCAGCTCTGCTGCCTAGTCCCCTGCCTCCTGTGTGTGTGATCCCTGTGCTGTATTGATTGTCAGCTCTGCTGCCTAGTCCCTTGTCTCAAGTGTGTGATCCCTGTGCTGTATAGAGTGTCAGCTCTGCTGCTTAGTCCCCTGCCTCCTGTGTGTGTGATCCCTGTGCTGTATAGAGTGTCAGCTCTGCTGCCGAGTCCCTTGTTTCCAGTGTGTATGTGATCCCTGTGTTGTATAGAGCGTCGGCTCTGCTGCTTAGTCCCCTGCCTCCTGTGTGTGTGATCCCTGTGCTGTATAGAGTGTCAGCTCTGCTGCCGAGTCCCTTGTCTCCAGTGTGTATGTGATCCCTGTGTTGTATAGAGCGTCGGCTCTGCTGCCTAGTCCCCTGCCTCCTGTGTGTGTGATCCCTGTGCTGTATAGAGTGTCAGCTCTGCTGCCTAGTCCCCTGCCTCCTGTGTGTGTGATCCCTGTGTTGTATAGAGAGTCAGCTCTGCTGCCTAGTCCCCTTCCTTCTGTGTGTTTGATCCCTGTGTTTTATAGAGTGTCAGCTCTGCTGCCTAGTCCCCTACCTCGTGTGTGTGTGATCCCTGTGCTATATAGAGTGTCAGCTCTGCTGCCTAGTCCCCTGCCTCCTGTGTGTGTGATCCCTCTGTTGTATAGAGTGTCAGCTCTGCTGCCTAGTCCCCTACCTCGTGTGTGTGTGATCCCTGTGCTATATAGAGTGTCAGCTCTGCTGCCTAGTCCCCTGCCCCCTGTGTGTGTGATCCCTGTGTTGTATAGAGTGTCAGCTCTGCTGCCTAGTCCCCTGCCCCCTGTGTGTGTGATCCCTGTGTTGTATAGAGTTTCAGCTCTGCTGCCTAGTCGCCTGCCTCCTGTGTGTGTGATCCCTGTGTTGGATAGAGTGTCAGCTCTGCTGCCTAGTCCCCTGCCTCCTGTGTGTTTGATCCCTGTGTTGTATAGTGTGTCAGCTCTGCTGCCTAGTCCCCTGCCTCGTGTGTGTGATCCCTGTGCTGTATAGAGTGTCAGCTCTGCTGCCTAGTCCCCTGCCTCCTCTGTGTGATCCCTGTGCTGTATAGAGTGTCAGCTCTGCTGCCTAGTCCCTAGTCTCCAGTGTGTATGTGATCCCTGTGCTGTATAGAGTGTCAGCTCTGCTGCCTAGTCCCCTGCCTCCTGTGTGTGTGACGCTGTGCTGTATAGAGTGTCAGCTCTGCTGCCTAGTCTCCTGTGGGTGATCCCTGTGTTGTAGAGTGTGTCAGCTCTGCTGCCTAGTCCCCTGCCCCCTGTGTATGTGATCCCTGTGCTGTATAGTGTGTCAGCTCTGCTGCCTAGTCCCCTGCCCCCTTTGTATGTTATCCCTGTGCTGTATAGTGTGTCAGCTCTGCTGCCTAGTCTCCTGTGTGTGATCCCTGTGTTGTATCGAGTGTCAGCTCTGCTGCCTAGTTGCCTGCCTCCTGTGTGTATGTGATCCTTGTGCTGTATAGATTGTCAGCTCTGCTGCCTAGTCCCCTGCCCCGTGTGTGTGTGTGATCCCTGTGTTGTATAGTGTCAGCTCTGCTGCCTAGTCCCTATTCTCCTGTGTGTGATCCCTGTCCTGTATGGAGTGTCAGCTCTGCTGCCTTGTCCCCTGCCTCCTGTGTGTGTGATCCCTGTGCTGTATAGAGTGTCAGCTCTGCTGCCTAGTCCCCTGCCCCGTGTGTGTGTGTGTGTGTGATCCCTGTGTTGTATAGTGTCAGCTCTGCTGCCTAGTCCCTAGTCTCCTGTGTGTGATCCCTGTCCTTTATGGAGTGTCAGCTCTGCTGCCTAGTCCCCTGCCTCCTGTGTGTTATCCCTGTGCTGTATAGAGTGTCAGCTCTGCTGCCTAGTCCCCTGCCTCCTGTGTGTGTGATCCCTGTGCTGTATAGAGTGTCAGCTCTGCTGCCTAGTCCCCTTCATCCTGTGTGTGTGATCCCTGTGCTGTATAGAGTGTCAGCTCTGCTGCCTAGTCCCCTGCCTCCTGTGAGTGATCTTTGTGCTGTATAGAGTGTTAGCTCTAATGCCTAGTCCCCTGCCTCCTGTGTGTGTAATCCCTGTGTTTTATAGAGTGACGGCTCTGCTGCCTAGTCCCCTGCCTCCTGTGTGTGTGTGACCCTGTGCTGTATAGAGTGTCAGCTCTGCTGCCTAGTCCCCGGCCTCCTGTGTGTTATCCCTGTGCTGTATAGAGTGTCAGCTCTGCTGCCTAGTACCCTGCCTCCTGTGTCAGTGTGTGATCCCTGTGCTGTATAGAGTGTCAGCTCTGCTGCCTAGTCCCCTGCCTCCTGTGTGTGTGTGTGTGTGTTTGATCCCTGTGCTGTATAGAGTGTCAGCTCTGCTGCCTAGTCCCCTGCCTCCTGTGTGTGTGTGTGTTATCCCTGTGCTGTATAGAGTGTCAGCTCTGCTGCCTAGTCCCCTGCCTCCTGTGTGTGTGTTTGATCCCTGTGCTGTATAGTGTCAGCTCTGCTGCCTAGTCCCCTGCCTCCTGTGTGTGTGTGTGTGTGTGTGTGTGTGTGTGTGTGTGTGTGTGTGTGTGTGAGATCCCTGTGCTGTATAGAGTGTCAGCTCTGCTGCCTAGTCCCCTGCCTCCTGTGTGTGTGATCCCTGTGCTGTATAGTGTGTCAGCTCTGCTGTCTAGTCCCCTGCCTCCTGTGTGTGTGTAATCCCTGTGTGGTATAGAGTGTCTGCTCTGCTGCATAGTCCCCTGCCTCCTGTGTGTGTGTGATCCCTGTGCTGTATAGAGTGTCAACTCTGCTGCCTAGTCACCTGCCTCCTGCATGTGTGATCCCTGTGCTGTATAGAGTGTCAGCTCTGCTGCCTAGTCCCCTGCCTCCTGTGTGTGTGTGATCACTGTGCTGTATAGCGTGTTAGCTCTGCTGCTTAGTCCCCTGCCTCCTGTGTGTGTGATCCCTGTGCTGTATAGAGTGTCAGCTCTGCTGCCTAGTCCCCTGTCTCCAGTGTGTGTGATCCCTGTGTTGTATAGACTGTCAGCTCTGCTGCTTAGTCCCTAGTCTCCAGTGTGTGTGTGATCCCTGTGCTGTATAGAGTGTCAGCTCTGCTGCCTAGTCGCCTGCCTCCTGGGTTTGTGTGTGTGTTCCCTGTGTTGTATAGAGTGTCAGCTCTGCTGCCTAGTCCCCTGCCTCCTGTGTGTGTGTGTTCCCTGTGTTGTATAGAGTGTCAGCTCTGCTGCCTAGTCCCCTGCCTCCTGTGTGTGTGTGTTCCCTGTGTTGTATAGAGTGTCAGCTCTGCTGCCTAGTTCCCTGCCTCCTGTGTGTTTGATCCCTGTGTTGTATCATAGTGTGTCAGCTCTGCTACCTAGTCCCCTGCCTCCTGTGTGTTTGATCCCTGTGTTGTATAGAGTGTCAGCTCTGCTGCCTAGTCCCCTGCCTCCTGTGTGTGATCCCTGTGCTGTATAGAGTGTCAGCTCTGCTGCCTAGTCCCCTGCCTCCTGTGTGTGATCCCTGTGCTGTATAGAGTGTCAGCTCTGCTGCCTAGTTTCCTGCCTCCTCTGTGTGATCCCTGTGCTGTATAGATTGTCAGCTCTGCTGCCGAGTCCCTTGTCTCCAGTGTGTATGTGATCCCTGTGCTGTATAGAGTGTCAGCTCTGCTGCCTAGTCTCCTGTGTGTGATCCATGTGCTGTATAGAGTGTCAGCTCTGCTGCCCTGTCCCCTGCCTCCTCTGTGTGATCCCTGTGCTGTATAGAGTGTCAGCTCTGCTGCCTAGTCCCCTGCCTCCTGTGTGTGATCCCTGTGCTGTATAGAGTGTCAGCTCTGCTGCCTAGTCCCCTGTCTCCTGTGTGTGTGATCCCTGTGCTGTATAGAGTGTCAGCTCTTCTGCCTAGTCCCCTGCCTCCTCTGTGTGATCCCTGTGCTGTATAGAGTGTCAGCTCTGCTGCCTAGTCCCCTGCCTCCTGTGTGTGATCCCTGTGCTGTATAGAGTGTCGGCTCTGCTGCCTAGTCCCCTGCCTCTTGTGTGTGATCCCTGTGCTGTATAGAGTGTCGGCTCTGCTGCCTAGTCCCCTGCCTCCTGTGTGTGATCCATGTGCTGTATAGAGTGTCAGCTCTGCTTCCCAGTCCCCTGCCTCCTGTGTGTGTGATCCCTGTGTTGTATAGAGTGTCAGCTCTGCTGCCTTGTTCCCTGCCTCCTGTGTGTGTGATCCCTGTGTTGTATAGAGTGTCAGCTCTGCTTCCTAGTCCCCTGCCTCCTGTGTGTGTGATCCCTGTGCTGTATAGAGTGTCAGCTCTGCTGCCTAGTCCCCTGTGTGTGTGTGATCCCTGTGCTGTATAGAGTGTCAGCTCTGCTGCCTAGTCCCCTGCCTCCTCTATGTGATCCCTGTGCTGTATAGAGTGTCAGCTCTGCTGCCTAGTCCCCTGCCTCCTCTATGTGATCCCTGTGCTGTATAGAGTGTCAGCTCTGCTGCCTAGTCCCCTGCCTCCTCTGTGTGATCCCTGTGCTGTATAGAGTGTCAGCTCTGCTGCCTAGTCCCCTGCCTCCTGTGTGTGATCCCTGTGCTTTATAGAGTGTCAGCTCTGCTGCCTAGTCCCCTGCCTCCTGTGTGTGTGATCCCTGTGCTGTATAGAGTGTCAGCTCTGCTGCCTAGTCCCCTGCCTCCTGTGTGTGATCCCTGTGCTGTATAGAGTGTTAGCTCTGCTGCCTAGTCCCCTGCCTCCTCTGTGTGATCCCTGTGCTGTATAGAGTGTAAGCTCTGCTGCCTAGTCCCCTGCCTCCTGTGTGTGATCCCTGTGCTGTATAGTGTGTCAGCTCTGCTGCCTAGTCCCCTGCCTCCTGTGTGTGATCCCTGTGTTGTATAGAGTGTCAGCTCTGCTGCCTAGTCCCCTGCCTCCTGTGTGTGTGATCCCTGTGCTGTATAGAGTGTCAGCTCTGTTGCCTAGTCCCCTGCCTCCTAAGTGTGTGTGATCCATGTGCTGTATAGAGTGTCAGCTCTGCTGCCTAGTCCCCTGCCTCCTGTGTGTGTGATCCCCGTGCTGTATAGAGTGTCAGCTCTGCTGCCTAATCGCCTGTCTCCCATGTGTGTGACCCTGTGCTGTATAGAGTGTCAGCTCTGCTGCCTAGTCCCCGGCCTCCTGTGTGTGATCCCTGTGCTGTATAGAGTGTCAGCTCTGCTGCCTAGTACCCTGCCTCCTGTGTGTGTGATCCCTGTGCTGTATAGAGTGTCAGCTCTGCTGCCTAGTCCCCTGCCTCCTGTGTGTGTGATCCCTGTGCTGTATAGAGTGTCAGCTCTGCTGCCTAGTCCCCTGCCTCCTGTGTGTGTGATCTCTGTGCTGTATAGAGTGTCAGCTCTGTTGCCTAGTCCCCTGCCTCCTGTGTGTGTGATCCCTGTGCTGTATAGAGTGTCGGCTCTGCTGCCTAGTCCCTGCCTCCTGTGTGTGTGTGTGTGATCCCTGTGTTGTATAGAGTGTCAGCTCTGCTGCCTAGTCACCGTCCTCCTGTGTGTAATCCCTGTGCTGTATAGAGTGTCAGCTCTGCTGCCTAGTCCCCTGCCTCCTGTGTGTGATCTTTGTGCTGTATAGAGTGTCAGCTCTGCTGCCCAGTCCCTAGTCTCCAGTGTGTATGTGATCCCTGTGCTGTATAGAGTGTCAGCTCTGCTGCCTAGTCCCCTGCCTCATGTGTGTGTGATCCCTGTGCTGTATAGTGTGTCAGCTCTGCTGCCTAGTCCCCTGCCTCCTGTGTGTGATCCCTGTGTTGTATAGAGTGTCAGCTCTGCTGCCTAGTCCCCTGCCTCCTGTTTGTGTGATCCCTGTGCTGTATAGAGTGTCAGCTCTGCTGCCTAGTCCCCGGCCTCCTGTGTGTTATCCCTGTGCTGTATAGAGTGTCAGCTCTGCTGCCTAGTACCCTGCCTCCTGTGTGTGTGATCCCTGTGCTGTATAGAGTGTCAGCTCTGCTGCCTAGTCCCCTGCCTCCTGTGTGTGTGATCCCTGTGCTGTATAGAGTGTCAGCTCTGCTGCCTAGTCCCCTGCCTCCTGTGTCTGTGTGTGATCCCTGTGCTGTATAGAGTGTCAGCTCTGCTGCCTAGTCCCCTGCCTTCTGTGTGTGTGATCCCTGTGCTGTATAGAGTGTCAGCTCTGCTGCCCAGTCCCGTGTGTGTGTGATCCCTGTGCTGTATAGAGTGTCAGCTCTACTGCCTAGTCCCTAGTCTCCAGTGTGTATGTGATCCCTGTGCTGTATAGAGTGTCAGCTCTGCTGCCTAGTCCCCTTCATCCTGTGTGTGTGATCCCTGTGTTGTATAGAGTGTCAGCTCTGCTGCCTAGTCGCCTCTCTCCTGTGTGTGTGATCCCTCTATTGTATAGAGTGTCAGCTCTGCTGCCTAGTCCCTTGTCTCCTGTGTGTGTGATCCCTGTGCTGTATAGAGTGTCAGCTCTGCTGCCTAGTCCCCTGCCTCCTGTGTGTGTGTGATCCCTGTACTGTGTAGAGTGTCAGCTCTGCTGCTTAGTCCCCTGCCTCCTGTGTGTGTGTGTGATCCCTGTGCTGTATAGAGTGTCAGCTTTGCTGCTTAGTCCCCTGCCTCTTGTGTGTGTGATCCCTGTGCTGTATAGAGTGTCAGCTCTGCTGCCTAGTCCCCTGCCTCCTGTGTGTGTGTGATCCCTGTACTGTGTAGAGTGTCAGCTCTGCTGCTTAGTCCCCTGCCTCCTGTGTGTGTGTGTGATCCCTGTGCTGTATAGAGTGTCAGCTCTGCTGCCTAGTCCCCTGCCTCCTGTGTGTGATCTTTGTGCTGTATAGAGTGTCAGCTCTGCTGCCCAGTCCCTAGTCTCCAGTGTGTATGTGATCCCTGTGCTGTATAGAGTGTCAGCTCTGCTGACTAGTCCCCTGCCTCATGTGTGTGTGATCCCTGTGCTGTATAGTGTGTCAGCTCTGCTGCCTAGTCCCCTGCCTCCTGTGTGTGATCCCTGTGTTGTATAGAGTGTCAGCTCTGCTGCCTAGTCCCCTGCCTCCTGTGTGTGTGATCCCTGTGCTGTATAGAGTGTCAGCTCTGCTGCCTAGTCCCCGGCCTCCTGTGTGTTATCCCTGTGCTGTATAGAGTGTCAGCTCTGCTGCCTAGTACCCTGCCTCCTGTGTGTGTGATCCCTGTGCTGTATAGAGTGTCAGCTCTGCTGCCTAGTCCCCTGCCTCCTGTGTGTGTGATCCCTGTGCTGTATAGAGTGTCAGCTCTGCTGCCTAGTCCCCTGCCTCCTGTGTCTGTGTGTGATCCCTGTGCTGTATAGAGTGTCAGCTCTGCTGCCTAGTCCCCTGCCTTCTGTGTGTGTGATCCCTGTGCTGTATAGAGTGTCAGCTCTGCTGCCCAGTCCCGTGTGTGTGTGATCCCTGTGCTGTATAGAGTGTCAGCTCTACTGCCTAGTCCCTAGTCTCCAGTGTGTATGTGATCCCTGTGCTGTATAGAGTGTCAGCTCTGCTGCCTAGTCCCCTTCATCCTGTGTGTGTGATCCCTGTGTTGTATAGAGTGTCAGCTCTGCTGCCTAGTCGCCTCTCTCCTGTGTGTGTGATCCCTCTATTGTATAGAGTGTCAGCTCTGCTGCCTAGTCCCTTGTCTCCTGTGTGTGTGATCCCTGTGCTGTATAGAGTGTCAGCTCTGCTGCCTAGTCCCCTGCCTCCTGTGTGTGTGTGATCCCTGTACTGTGTAGAGTGTCAGCTCTGCTGCTTAGTCCCCTGCCTCCTGTGTGTGTGTGTGATCCCTGTGCTGTATAGAGTGTCAGCTTTGCTGCTTAGTCCCCTGCCTCTTGTGTGTGTGATCCCTGTGCTGTATAGAGTGTCAGCTCTGCTGCCTAGTCCCCTGTCTCCTGTGTGTGATCCCTGTGCTGTATAGAGTGTCGGCTCTGCTGCCTAGTCCCCTGCCTCCTGTGTGTGTGTGTGATCCCTGTGCTGTATAGAGTGTCAGCTCTGCTGCGTAGTCTCCTGTGTGTGATCCATGTGCTGTATAGAGTGTCAGCTCTGCTGCCTAGTCCCCTGCCTCCTGTGTGTGTGATCCCTGTGCTGTATAGTGTCAGTTCTGCTGCCTAGTCCCCTGCCTCCTGTGTGTATGATCCCTGTGCTGTATAGAGTCTCAGCTCTGCTGCCTAGTCCCCTGCCTCCTCTGTGTGATCCCTGTGCTGTATAGAGTGTCAGCTCTGCTGCCTAGTCCCCTGCCTCCTGTGTGTGATCCCTGTGCTTTATAGAGTGTCAGCTCTGCTGCCTAGTCTCCTGTGTGTATGATCCCTGTGCTTTATAGAGTGTCAGCTCTGCTGCCTAGTCCCCTGCCTCCTGTGTGTTTGATCCCTGTGTTGTATAGAGTGTCAGCTCTGCTGCCTAGTCCCCTGCCTCCTGTGTGTGATCCCTGTGCTGTATAGAGTGTCAGCTCTGCTGCCTAGTCCCCGGCCTCCTGTGTGTTATCCCTGTGCTGTATAGAGTGTCAGCTCTGCTGCCTAGTACCCTGCCTCCTGTGTGTGTGATCCCTGTGCTGTATAGAGTGTCAGCTCTGCTGCCTAGTCCCCTGCCTCCTGTGTGTGTGATCCCTGTGCTGTATAGAGTGTCAGCTCTGCTGCCTAGTCCCCTGCCTCCTGTGTGTGTGATCTCTGTGCTGTATAGAGTGTCAGCTCTGTTGCCTAGTCCCCTGCCTCCTGTGTGTGTGATCCCTGTGCTGTATAGAGTGTCGGCTCTGCTGCCTAGTCCCTGCCTCCTGTGTGTGTGTGTGTGATCCCTGTGTTGTATAGAGTGTCAGCTCTGCTGCCTAGTCCCCGTCCTCCTGTGTGTTATCCCTGTGCTGTATAGAGTGTCAGCTCTGCTGCCTAGTCCCCTGCCTCCTGTGTGTGATCTTTGTGCTGTATAGAGTGTCAGCTCTGCTGCCCAGTCCCTAGTCTCCAGTGTGTATGTGATCCCTGTGCTGTATAGAGTGTCAGCTCTGCTGCCTAGTCCCCTGCCTCATGTGTGTGTGATCCCTGTGCTGTATAGTGTGTCAGCTCTGCTGCCTAGTCCCCTGCCTCCTGTGTGTGATCCCTGTGTTGTATAGAGTGTCAGCTCTGCTGCCTAGTCCCCTGCCTCCTGTGTGTGTGATCCCTGTGCTGTATAGAGTGTCAGCTCTGCTGCCTAGTTTCCGGCCTCCTGTGTGTGTGATCCCTGTGCTGTATAGAGTGTCAGCTCTGCTGCCTAGTCCCCTGCCTCCTGTGTGTGTGATCCCTGTGCTGTATAGAGTGTCAGCTCTGCTGCCTAGTCCCCTGCCTCCTGTGTGTGTGATCCCTGTGCTGTATAGAGTGTCAGCTCTGCTGCCTAGTCCCCTGCCTCCTGTGTCTGTGTGTGATCCCTGTGCTGTATAGAGTGTCAGCTCTGCTGCCTAGTCCCCTGCCTTCTGTGTGTGTGATCCCTGTGCTGTATAGAGTGTCAGCTCTGCTGCCCAGTCCCGTGTGTGTGTGATCCCTGTGCTGTATAGAGTGTCAGCTCTACTGCCTAGTCCCTAGTCTCCAGTGTGTATGTGATCCCTGTGCTGTATAGAGTGTCAGCTCTGCTGCCTAGTCCCCTTCATCCTGTGTGTGTGATCCCTGTGTTGTATAGAGTGTCAGCTCTGCTGCCTAGTCGCCTCTCTCCTGTGTGTGTGATCCCTCTATTGTATAGAGTGTCAGCTCTGCTGCCTAGTCCCCTGCCTCCTGTGTGTGTGTGTGATCCCTGTACTGTGTAGAGTGTCAGCTCTGCTGCTTAGTCCCCTGCCTCCTGTGTGTGTGTGTGATCCCTGTGCTGTATAGAGTGTCCGCTTTGCTGCTTAGTCCCCTGCCTCTTGTGTGTGTGATCCCTGTGCTGTATAGAGTGTCAGCTCTGCTGCCTAGTCCCCTGTCTCCTGTGTGTGATCCCTGTGCTGTATAGAGTGTCGGCTCTGCTGCCTAGTCCCCTGCCTCCTGTGTGTGTGTGTGATCCCTGTGCTGTATAGAGTGTCAGCTCTGCTGCCTAGTCTCCTGTGTGTGATCCATGTGCTGTATAGAGTGTCAGCTCTGCTGCCTAGTCCCCTGCCTCCTGTGTGTGTGATCCCTGTGCTGTATAGTGTCAGTTCTGCTGCCTAGTCCCCTGCCTCCTGTGTGTATGATCCCTGTGCTGTATAGAGTCTCAGCTCTGCTGCCTAGTCCCCTGCCTCCTCTGTGTGATCCCTGTGCTGTATAGAGTGTCAGCTCTGCTGCCTAGTCCCCTGCCTCCTGTGTGTGATCCCTGTGCTTTATAGAGTGTCAGCTCTGCTGCCTAGCCTCCTGTGTGTATGATCCCTGTGCTTTATAGAGTGTCAGCTCTGCTGCCTAGTCCCCTGCCTCCTGTGTGTTTGATCCCTGTGTTGTATAGAGTGTCAGCTCTGCTGCCTAGTCCCCTGCCTCCTGTGTGTGATCCCTGTGCTGTATAGAGTGTCAGCTCTGCTGCCTAGTCCCCTGCCTCCTGTGTGTGATCCCTGTGCTGTATAGAGTGTCAGCTCTGCTGCCTAGTCCCCTGCCTCCTGTGTGTGATCCCTGTGCTGTATAGAGTGTCAGCTCTGCTGCCTAGTCCCCTGCCTCCTGTGTGTGATCTCTGTGCTGTATAGAGTGTCAGCTCTGCTGCCTAGTCCCCTGCCTCCTCTGTGTGATCCCTGTGCTGTATAGATTGTCAGCTCTGTTGCCGAGTCCCTTGTCTCCAGTGTGTATGTGATCCCTGTGCTGTATAGAGTGTCAGCTCTGCTGCCTAGTCCCTAGTCTCCAGTGTGTATGTGATCCCTGTGCTGTATAGAGTGTCAGCTCTGCTGCCTAGTCCCCTGCCTCCTGTGTGTGTGTGTGTGTGTGATCCCTGTGCTGTATAGAGTATCAGCTCTGCTGCCTAGTCCCCGGCCTCCTGTGTGTTATCCCTGTGCTATATAGAGTGTCAGCTCTGCTGCCTCGTCCCCTGCCTCCTGTGTGTGTGTGTTATCCCTGTGCTGTATAGAGTGTCAGCTCTGCTGCTTAGTCCCCTGCCTCCTGTGTGTGTGATCCCTGTGCTGTATAGAGTGTCAGCTCTGCTGCCTAGTCCCCTTCCTCCTGTGTGTGTGATCCCTGTGCTGTATAGAGTGTCAGCTCTGCTGCCTAGTCCCCTGCCTCCTGTGTGTGTAATCCCTGTGTTTTAGAGTGTCAGCTCTGCTGCCTAGTCCCCTGCCTCCTGTGTCTGTGTGTGATCCCTGTGCTGTATAGAGTGTCAGCTCTGCTGCCCAGTCCCGTGTGTGTGTGATCCCTGTGCTGTATAGAGTGTCAGCTCTCCTGCCTAGTCCCCTGCCTCCTGTGTGTGTGATCCCTGTGTTGTATAGAGTGTCAGCTCTGCTACCTAGTCCCCTTCCTGTGTGTGTGTGTGATCCCTGTGCTGTATAGAGTCTCAGCTCTGCTGCCTAGTCCCCTGCCTCCTGTGTGTGTGATCCCTGTGTTGTATAGAGCGTCAGCTCTGCTGCCTAGTCCCCTGCCTCCTCTGTGTGTGTGATCCCTGTGCTATATAGAGTGTCAGCTCTGCTGCCTAGTCCCCTGCCTCCTGTGTGTGATCCCTGTGCTGTATAGAGTGTCAGCTCTGCTGCCTAGTCCCCTGCCTCCTGTTTGTGTGATCCCTGTGCTGTATAGAGTGTCAGCTCTGCTGCCTAGTCCCCTGCCTCCTCTGTGTGTGTGATCCCTGTGCTATATAGAGTGTCAGCTCTGCTGCCTAGTTCCCTGCCTCCTGTGTGTGATCCCTGTGTTGTATAGAGTGTCAGCTCTGCTGCCTAGTCCCCTGCCTCCTGTGTATGTGATCCCTGTGCTGTATAGAGTGCCAGCTCTGCTGCCTAGTCCCCTTTCTTCCTGTGTGTGTGTGATCCCTGTGCTGTATAGAGTGTCAGCTCTGCTGCCTAGTCCCCTGCCTCCTGTGTGTGTGATCCCTGTGCTATATAGAGTGTCAGTTCTGCTGCTTAGTCCCCTGCCTCCTGTGTGTGATCCCTGTGCTGTATAGATTGTCAGCTCTGCTGCCTAGTCCCCTGCCTCCTCTGTGTGATTCCTGTGCTGTATAGAGTGTCAGCTCTGCTGCCTAGTCCCCGGCCTCCTGTGTGTTATCCCTGTGCTATATAGAGTGTCAGCTCTGTTGCCTCGTCCCCTGCCTCCTGTGTGTGTGTGTTATCCCTGTGCTGTATAGAGTGTCAGCTCTGCTGCTTAGTCCCCTGCCTCCTGTGTGTGTGATCCCTGTGCTGTATAGAGTGTCAGCTCTGCTGCCTAGTCCCCTTCCTCCTGTGTGTGTGATCCCTGTGCTGTATAGACTGTCAGCTCTGCTGCCTAGTCCCCTGCCTCCTGTGTGTGTAATCCCTGTGTTTTAGAGTGTCAGCTCTCCTGCCTAGTCCCCTGCCTCCTGTGTGTGTGATCCCTGTGTTGTATAGAGTGTCAGCTCTGCTACCTAGTCCCCTTCCTGTGTGTGTGTGATCCCTGTGCTGTATAGTCTCAGCTCTGCTGCCTAGTCCTCTGCCTCCTCTGTGTGTGTGATCCCTGTGCTATATAGAGTGTCAGCTCTGCTGCCTAGTCCCCTGCCTCCTGTGTGTGATCCCTGTGCTGTATAGAGTGTCAGCTCTGCTGCCTAGTCCCCTGCCTCCTGTTTGTGTGATCCCTGTGCTGTATAGAGTGTCAGCTCTGCTGCCTAGTCCCCTGCCTCCTGTTTGTGTGATCCCTGTGCTGTATAGAGTGTCAGCTCTGCTGCCTAGTCCCCTGCCTCCTGTGTGTGATCCCTGTGCTGTATAGAGTGTCAGCTCTGCTGCCTAGTCCCCTGCCTCCTCTGTGTGATCCCTGTGCTGTATAGAGTGTCAGCTCTGCTGCCTAGTCCCCTGCCTCCTGTTTGTGTGATCCCTGTGCTGTATAGAGTGTCAGCTCTGCTGCCTAGTCCCCTGCCTCCTCTGTGTGTGTGATCCCTGTGCTATATAGAATGTCAGCTCTGCTGCCTAGTTCCCTGCCTCCTGTGTGTGATCCCTGTGCTGTATAGAGTGTCAGCTCTGCTGCCTAGTCCCCTGCCTCCTGTTTGTGTGATCCCTGTGCTGTATAGAGTGTCAGCTCTGCTGCCTAGTCCCCTTTCTTCCTGTGTGTGTGTGTGATCCCTGTGCTGTATAGAGTGTCAGCTCTGCTGCTTAGTCCCCTGCCTCCTGTGTGTGTGATCCCTGTGCAATATAGAGTGTCAGTTCTGCTGCTTAGTCCCCTGCCTCCTGTGTGTGTAATCCCTGTGCTGTATAGATTGTCAGCTCTGCTGCCTAGTCCCCTGCCTCCTCTGTGTGATCCCTGTGCTGTATAGAGTGTCAGCTCTGCTGCCTAGTCCCCTGCCTCCTGTGTGTGTGTGATCCCTGTGCTGTATAGACTGTCAGCTCTGCTGCCTAGTCCCCTGCCTCCTGTGTGTGTAATCCCTGTGCTGTATAGAGTGTCAGCTCTGCTGCCTAGTCCCCTGCCTCCTGTGTGTGTGTGTTATCCCTGTGCTGTATAGAGTGTCAGCTCTGCTGCTTAGTCCCCTGCCTCCTGTGTGTGTGATCCCTGTGCTGTATAGAGTGTCAGCTCTGCTGCCTAGTCCCCTTCCTCCTGTGTGTGTGATCCCTGTGCTGTATAGAGTGTCAGCTCTGCTGCCTAGTCCCCTGCCTCCTGTGTGTGTAATCCCTGTGTTTTAGAGTGTCAGCTCTGCTGCCTAGTCCCCTGCCTCCTGTGTCTGTGTGATCCCTGTGCTGTATAGAGTGTCAGCTCTCCTGCCTAGTCCCCTGCCTCCTGTGTGTGTGTGATCCCTGTGCTATATAGAGTGTCAGCTCTGCTGCCTAGTCCCCTGCCTCCTGTGTGTGTGATCCCTGTGTTGTATAGAGCGTCAGCTCTGCTGCCTAGTCCCCTGCCTCCTGTGTGTGTAATCCCTGTGTTTTAGAGTGTCAGCTCTGCTGCCGAGTCCCCTGCCTCCTGTGTCTGTGTGATCCCTGTGCTGTATAGAGTGTCAGCTCTGCTACCTAGTCCCCTTCCTGTGTGTGTGTGATCCCTGTGCTGTATAGAGTCTCAGCTCTGCTGCCTAGTCCCCTGCCTCCTGTGTGTGTGATCCCTGTGTTGTATAGAGCGTCAGCTCTGCTGCCTAGTCCCCTGCCTCCTCTGTGTGTGTGATCCCTGTGCTATATAGAGTGTCAGCTCTGCTGCCTAGTCCCCTGCCTCCTGTGTGTGATCCCTGTGCTGTATAGAGTGTCAGCTCTGCTGCCTAGTCCCCTGCCTCCTGTTTGTGTGATCCCTGTGCTGTATAGAGTGTCAGCTCTGCTGCCTAGTCCCCTGCCTCCTCTGTGTGTGTGATCCCTGTGCTATATAGAGTGTCAGCTCTGCTGCCTAGTTCCCTGCCTCCTGTGTGTGATCCCTGTGCTGTATAGAGTGTCAGCTCTGCTGCCTAGTCCCCTGCCTCCTGTTTGTGTGATCCCTGTGCTGTATAGAGTGTCAGCTCTGCTGCCTAGTCCCCTGCCTCCTCTGTGTGTGTGATCCCTGTGCTATATAGAGTGTCAGCTCTGCTGCCTAGTCCCCTGCCTCCTCTGTGTGATCCCTGTGCTGTATAGATTGTCAGCTCTGTTGCCGAGTCCCCTGCCTCATGTGTGTGTGATCCCTGTGCTGTATAGAGTGTCAGCTCTGCTGCCTAGTCCCCTGCCTCATGTGTGTGTGATCCCTGTGCTGTATAGAGTGTCAGCTCTGCTGCCTAGTCTCCTGTGTGTGATCCATGTGCTGTATAGAGTGTCAGCTCTGCTGCCTAGTCCCCTGCCTCCTGTGTGTGTGATCCCTGTGCTGTATAGAGTGTCAGCTCTGCTGCCTAGTCCCCTGCCTCCTGTGTGTGTGATCCCTGTGCTGTATAGTGTCAGCTCTGCTGCCTAGTCCCCGGCCTCCTGTGTGTTATCCCTGTGCTGTATAGAGTGTCAGCTCTGCTGCCAAGTACCCTGCCTCCTGTGTCTGTGTGTTATCCCTGTGCTGTATAGAGTGTCAGCTCTGCTGCCCAGTCCCCTGCCTCCTGTGTGTGTGATCCCTGTGTTGTATAGAGCGTCAGCTCTGCTGCCTAGTCCCCTGCCTCCTCTGTGTGATCCCTGTGCTGTATAGAGTGTCAGCTCTGCTGCCTAGTTCCCTGCCTCCTGTGTGTGATCCCTGTGCTGTATAGAGTGTCAGCTCTGCTGCCTAGTCCCCTGCCTCCTGTTTGTGTGATCCCTGTGCTGTATAGAGTGTCAGCTCTGCTGCCTAGTCCCCTGCCTCCTCTGTGTGTGTGATCCCTGTGCTATATAGAGTGTCAGCTCTGCTGCCTAGTCCCCTGCCTCCTCTGTGTGATCCCTGTGCTGTATAGATTGTCAGCTCTGTTGCCGAGTCCCCTGCCTCATGTGTGTGTGATCCCTGTGCTGTATAGAGTGTCAGCTCTGCTGCCTAGTCCCCTGCCTCATGTGTGTGTGATCCCTGTGCTGTATAGAGTGTCAGCTCTGCTGCCTAGTCTCCTGTGTGTGATCCATGTGCTGTATAGAGTGTCAGCTCTGCTGCCTAGTCCCCTGCCTCCTGTGTGTGTGATCCCTGTGCTGTATAGAGTGTCAGCTCTGCTGCCTAGTCCCCTGCCTCCTGTGTGTGTGATCCCTGTGCTGTATAGTGTCAGCTCTGCTGCCTAGTCCCCGGCCTCCTGTGTGTTATCCCTGTGCTGTATAGAGTGTCAGCTCTGCTGCCAAGTACCCTGCCTCCTGTGTCTGTGTGTTATCCCTGTGCTGTATAGAGTGTCAGCTCTGCTGCCCAGTCCCCTGCCTCCTGTGTGTGTGATCCCTGTGTTGTATAGAGCGTCAGCTCTGCTGCCTAGTCCCCTGCCTCCTCTGTGTGATCCCTGTGCTGTATAGAGTGTCAGCTCTGCTGCCTAGTCCCCTGCCTCCTGTGTGTGTGATCCCTGTGTTGTATAGAGTGTCAGCTCTGCTGCCTAGTCCCCTGCCCCCTGTGTGTGTGATCCCTGTGTTGTATAGAGTGCCAGCTCTGCTGCCTAGTCCCCTGCCCCCTGTGTGTGTGATCCCTGTGCTTTATAGTGTGTCAGCTCTGCTGCCTAGTCCCCTACCTCGTGTGTGTGTGATCCCTGTGCTATACAGAGTGTCAGCTCTGCTGCCTAGTCCCCTGCCCCCTGTGTGTGTGATCCCTGTGTTGTATAGAGTGTCAGCTCTGCTGCCTAGTCGAGTGCCTCCTGTGTGTTTGATCCCTGTGTTGTATAGAGTGTCAGCTCTGCTGCCTTGTTCCCTGCCTCCTGTGTGTGTGTGTGTGTGATCCCCGTGTTGTATAGAGTGTAAGCTCTGCTGCCCAGTCACCTGCCTCCTGTGTGTGTGATCCCTGTGCTGTATAGTGTGTCAGCTCTGCTGCCTAGTCCCCTGCCTCCTGTGTGTGATCTCTGTGCTGTATAGAGTGTCAGCTCTGCTGCCTAGTTCCCTGCCTCCTGTGTGTGTGTGATCCCTGTGCTGTATAGAGTGTCAGCTCTGCTGCCTAGTCCCCTGCCTCCTCTGTGTGATCCCTGTGCTGTATAGAGTGTCAGCTCTGCTGCCTAGTCCCCTGCCTCCTCTGTGTGTGTGATCCCTGTGCTATATAGAGTGTCAGCTCTGCTGCCTAGTCCCCTGCCTCCTGTGTGTGTGATCCCTGTGCTGTATAGAGTGTCAGCTCTGCTGCCTAGTCGCGTGCCTCCTCTGTGTTTGATCCCTGTGTTGTATAGAGTGTCAGCTCTGCTACCTAGTCCCCTGCCTCCTGTGTGTGTGATCCCTGTGCTGTATAGAGTGTCAGCTCTGCTGCCTAGTCCCCTGCCTCCTGTGTGTGTGTGTGTGATCCCTGTGCTCTATAGAGTGTCAGCTCTGCGGCCTAGTCCCCTGCCTCCTGTGTGTGTGTGTGATCCCTGTGCTCTATAGAGTTTCAGCTCTGCTGCCTAGTCCCTAGTCTCCTGTGTGTGATCCCTGTGCTGTATAGAGTGTCAGCTCTGCTGCCTAGTCCCTAGTCTCCTGTGTGTGATCCCTGTGCTGTATAGAGTGTCAGCTCTGCTGCCTAGTCCCCTGCCTCCTGTGTGTGTGATCCCTGTGCTGTATAGAGTGTCAGCTCTGCTGCCTAGTCGCCTGCCTCCTGTGTGTGTGTAATCCCTGTGTTGTATAGAGTGTCAGCTCTGCTGCCTAGTCCCCTGCCTCCTGTGTGTGATCCCTGTGCTGTATAGAGTGTCGGCTCTGCTGCCTAGTCCCCTGCCTCCTGTGTGTGTGTGATCCCTGTGTTGTATAGAGTGTCAGCTCAGATGCCTAGTCCCCTGCCTCCTGTGTGTTTGATCCCTGTGTTGTATAGAGTGTCAGCTCTGCTGCCTAGTCGCCTGCCTCCTGTGTGTGTGTGTGATCCCTGTGTTGTATAGAGTGTCAGCTCAGATGCCTAGTCCCCTGTCTGTGTATGTGATCCCTGTGCTGTATAGAGTGTCAGCTCTGCTGCCTAGTTCCCTGTCTGTGTATGTGATCCCTGTGCTGTATAGAGTGTCAGCTCTGCTGCCTAGTCCCCTGTCTGTGTATGTGATCCCTGTGCTGTATAGAGTGTCAGCTCTGCTGCCTAGTCCCCTCTCAGTGTATGTGATCCCTGTGCTGTATAGAGTGTCAGCTCTGCTAACTAGTCCCCGGCGTGTGTGTGATCCCTGTGCTGTATAGAGTGTCAGCTCTGCTGCCTAGTCCCCTGTGTGTGTGTGTGATCCCTGTGCTGTATAGAGTGTCAGCTCTGCTACCTAGTTCCCTGTGTGTGTGATCCCTGTGCTGTATAGAGTGTCAGCTCTGCTGCCTAGTCCCCTATGTGTGTGTGTGATCCCTGTGATGTATAGAGTGTCAGCTCTGCTGCCTAGTCCCCTGTCTGTGTATGTGATCCCTGTGCTGTATAGAGTGTCAGCTCTGCTGCCTAGTCCCCTGTCTGTGTATGTGATCCCTGTGCTGTATAGAGTGTCAGCTCTGCTGCCTAGTCCCCTGTCTGTGTATGTGATCCCTGTGCTGTATAGAGTGTCAGCTCTGCTGCCTAGTCCCCTGCGTGTGTGTGTGTGTGTGTGATCCCTGTGCTGTATAGAGTGTCAGCTCTGCTGCCTAGTCCCCTGTCTCCTGTGTGTATGTGATCCCTGTGCTGTATAGAGTGTCAGCTCTGCTGCCTAGGCCCCTGTCTCCTGTGTGTGTGTGTGTGATCCCTGTGTTGTATAGAGTGTCAGCTCTGCTACCTAGTCTCCTGTGTGTGTGATCCCTGTGCTGTATAGAGTGTCAGCTCTGCTGCCTAGTACCCTGTCTGTGTATGTGATCCCTGTGCTGTATAGAGTGTCAGCTCTGCTGCCTAGTCCCCTGTGTGTGTGTGATCCCTGTGCTGTATAGAGTGTCAGCTCTGCTGCCTAGTCCCCTGTGTATGTGATCCCTGTGCTGTATAGAGTGTCAGCTCTGCTGCCTAGTCCCCTGCCTCCTGTGTGTGTGTGATCCCTGTGCTGTATAGAGTGTCAGCTCTGCTACCTAGTCCCCTGTCTATGTATGCGATCCCTGTGCTGTATAGAGTGTCAGCTCTGCTGCCTAGTCCCCTCTCAGTGTATGTGATCCCTGTGCTGTATAGAGTGTCGGCTCTGCTGCCTAGTCCCCTGTCTGTGTATGTGATCCCTGTGCTGTATAGAGTGTCAGCTCTGCTGCCTAGTCCCCTGTCTGTGTATGTGATCCCTGTGCTGTATAGAGTGTCAGCTCTGCTACCTAGTCCCCTGTCTATGTATGTGATCCCTGTGCTGTATAGAGTGTCAGCTCTGCTGCCTAGTTCCCTGTCTGTGTATGTGATCCCTGTGCTGTATAGAGTGTCAGCTCTGCTGCCTAGTCCCCTGTCTGTGTATGTGATCCCTGTGCTGTATAGAGTGTCAGCTCTGCTGCCTAGTCCCCTGTCTGTGTATGTGATCCCTGTGCTGTATAGAGTGTCAGCTCTGCTGCCTAGTCCCCTGTGTGTGTGTGATCCCTGTGTTGTAGAGTGTCAGCTCTGCTACCTAGTCCCCTGCGTGTGTGTGATCCCTGTGCTGTATAGAGTGTCAGCTCTGCTGCCTAGTACCCTGTCTGTGTATGTGATCCCTGTGCTGTATAGAGTGTCAGCTCTGCTGCCTAGTACCCTGTCTGTGTATGTGATCCCTGTGCAGTATAGAGTGTCAGCTCTGCTACCTAGTCCCCTGTGTGTGTGTGATCCCTGTGCTGTATAGAGTGTCAGCTCTGCTGCCTAGTCCCCTGTGTATGTGATCCCTGTGGTGTATAGAGTGTCAGCTCTGCTGCCTAGTCCCCTGCCTCCTGTGTGTGTGTGATCCCTGTGCTGTATAGAGTGTCAGCTCTGCTACCTAGTCCCCTCTCAGTGTATGTGATCCCTGTGCTGTATAGAGTGTCGGCTCTGCTGCCTAGTCCCCTCTCAGTGTATGTGATCCCTGTGCTGTATAGAGTGTCGGCTCTGCTGCCTAGTCCCCTGTCTGTGTATGTGATCCCTGTGCTGTATAGAGTGTCAGCTCTGCTACCTAGTCCCCTCTCAGTGTATGTGATCCCTGTGCTGTATAGAGTGTCGGCTCTGCTGCCTAGTCCCCTGTCTGTGTATGTGATCCCTGTGCTGTATAGAGTGTCAGCTCTGCTACCTAGTCCCCTGTGTGTGTGTGTGATCCCTGTGCTGTATAGAGTGTCAGCTCTGCTGCCTAGTCCCCTATGTGTGTGTGTGATCCCTGTGCTGTATAGAGTGTCAGCTCTGCTGCCTAGTCCCCTATGTGTGTGTGTGATCTCTGTGCTGTATAGAGTGTCAGCTCTGCTGCCTAGTCCCCTATGTGTGTGTGTGATCCCTGTGCTGTATAGAGTGTCAGCTCTGCTGCCTAGTCCCCTGTCTGTGTATGTGATCCCTGTGCTGTATAGAGTGTCAGCTCTGCTGCCTAGTCCCCTGTCTGTGTATGTGATCCCTGTGCTGTATAGAGTGTCAGCTCTGCTGCCTAGTCCCCTGTCTGTGTATGTGATCCCTGTGCTGTATAGAGTGTCAGCTCTGCTGCCTAGTCCCCTGTCTGTGTATGTGATCCCTGTGCTGTATAGAGTGTCAGCTCTGCTGCCTAGTCCCCTGTCTGTGTATGTGATCCCTGTGCTGTATAGAGTGTCAGCTCTGCTACCTAGTCCCCTGTCTATGTATGTGATCCCTGTGCTGTATAGAGTGTCAGCTCTGCTGCCTAGTTCCCTGTCTGTGTATGTGATCCCTGTGCTGTATAGAGTGTCAGCTCTGCTGCCTAGTCCCCTGTGTGTGTGTGATCCCTGTGCTGTATAGAGTGTCAGCTCTGCTAACTAGTCCCCTGTGTGTGTGTGATCCCTGTGTTGTAGAGTGTCAGCTCTGCTACCTAGTCCCCGGCGTGTGTGTGATCCCTGTGCTGTATAGAGTGTCAGCTCTGCTACCTAGTTCCCTGTGTGTGTGATCCCTGTGCTGTATAGAGTGTCAGCTCTGCTAACTAGTCCCCTGTGTGTGTGTGATCCCTGTGTTGTAGAGTGTCAGCTCTGCTACCTAGTCCCCGGCGTGTGTGTGATCCCTGTGCTGTATAGAGTGTCAGCTCTGCTGCCTAGTCCCCTGTGTGTCTCTGATCCCTGTGCTGTATAGAGTGTCAGCTCTGCTGCCTAGTCCCCTATGTGTGTGTGTGTGATCCCTGTGATGTATAGAGTGTCGGCTCTGCTGCCTAGTCCCCTGTCTTTGTGTGTGTGTGATCCCTGTGTTGTAGAGTGTCAGCTCTGCTACCTAGTCCCCTGTGTGTATGTGACCCCTGTGCTGTATAGAGTGTCAGCTCTGCTGCCTAGTCCCCTGTGTGTGTGTGATCCCTGTGCTGTATAGAGTGTCAGCTCTGCTTGCCTAGTCCCCTGTGTATGTGATCCCTGTGCTGTATAGAGTGTCAGCTCTGCTGCCTATTCCCCTATGTGTGTGTGTGATCCCTGTGCTGTATAGAGTGTCAGCTCTGCTGCCTAGTCCCGTCTGTGTATGTGATCCCTGTGCTGTATAGAGTGTCAGCTCTGCTGCCTAGTCCCGTCTGTGTATGTGATCCCTGTGCTGTATAGAGTGTCGGCTCTGCTGCCTAGTCTCCTGTCTGTGTGTGTGTGATCCCTGTGCTGTATAGAGTGTCAGCTTTGCTGCCTAGTCCCCTGCCTCCTGTGTGTGTGTGTGATCCCCGTGTTGTATAGTGTGTCAGCTTTGCTGCCTAGTCCCCTGTGTGTATGTGATCCCTGTGCTGTATAGAGTGTCAGCTCTGCTGCCTAGTCCCCTGTGTGTGTGTGATCCCTGTGCTGTATAGAGTGTCAGCTCTGCTAACTAGTCCCCTGTGTGTGTGTGATCCCTGTGTTGTAGAGTGTCAGCTCTGCTACCTAGTCCCCGGCGTGTGTGTGATCCCTGTGCTGTATAGAGTGTCAGCTCTGCTACCTAGTTCCCTGTGTGTGTGATCCCTGTGCTGTATAGAGTGTCAGCTCTGCTAACTAGTCCCCTGTGTGTGTGTGATCCCTGTGTTGTAGAGTGTGAGCTCTGCTACCTAGTCCCCGGCGTGTGTGTGATCCCTGTGCTGTATAGAGTGTCAGCTCTGCTGCCTAGTCCCCTGTGTGTCTCTGATCCCTGTGCTGTATAGAGTGTCAGCTCTGCTGCCTAGTCCCCTATGTGTGTGTGTGTGATCCCTGTGATGTATAGAGTGTCAGCTCTGCTGCCTAGTCCCCTGTGTGTGTGATCCCTGTGCTGTATAGAGTGTCGGCTCTGCTGCCTAGTCCCCTGTCTTTGTGTGTGTGTGATCCCTGTGTTGTAGAGTGTCAGCTCTGCTACCTAGTCCCCTGTGTGTATGTGACCCCTGTGCTGTATAGAGTGTCAGCTCTGCTGCCTAGTCCCCTGTGTGTGTGTGATCCCTGTGCTGTATAGAGTGTCAGCTCTGCTGCCTAGTCCCCTGTGTGTGTGTGTGTGATCCCTGTGCTGTATAGAGTGTCAGCTCTGCTTGCCTAGTCCCCTGTGTATGTGATCCCTGTGCTGTATAGAGTGTCAGCTCTGCTGCCTATTCCCCTATGTGTGTGTGTGATCCCTGTGCTGTATAGAGTGTCAGCTCTGCTGCCTAGTCCCGTCTGTGTATGTGATCCCTGTGCTGTATAGAGTGTCAGCTCTGCTGCCTAGTCCCGTCTGTGTGTGTGATCCCTGTGCTGTATAGAGTGTCGGCTCTGCTGCCTAGTCTCCTGTCTGTGTATGTGATCCCTGTGCTGTATAGAGTGTCAGCTCTGCTGCCTAGTCCCCTGCCTCCTGTGTGTGTGATCCCTGTGCTGTATAGAGTGTCAGCTTTGCTGCCTAGTCCCCTGCCTCCTGTGTGTGTGTGTGATCCCCGTGTTGTATAGTGTGTCAGCTTTGCTGCCTAGTCCCCTTTCTCCGGTGTGTGATTCCTGTGCAGTATAGAGTGTCAGCTCTGCTACATAGTTCCCTGTCTCCTGTCTGTGTGATCCCTTTGCTGTATAGAGTGTCAGCTCTGCTGCCTAGTACCCTGTGTGTGTGTGATCCCTGTGCTGTACAGAGTGTCAGCTCTGCTGCCTAGACCCGTCTCCTGTGTGTGTTTGTAATCCCTGTGTTCTATAGAGTGTCAGCTCTGCTGCCTAGTCCCCTGCCTCCTTTGTGTGTGTGATCCCCGTGTTGTATAGTGTCAACTCTGCTTGCCTAGTCCCCTGTGTGTGTGTGATCCCTGTGCTGTATAGAGTGTCAGCTCTGCTGCCTAGTCCCCTTTCTCCTGTGTGTGTGATCCCTGTTCTGTATAGAGTGTCAGCTCTGCTGCCTAGTCCCCTGCCTCGTGTGTGTGTGTGTGTGTGTGTGTGTGTGTGTGTGTGTGTGTGTGTGTGTGTGTGTGTGATCCCTGTGCTGTACATTGTCAGCTCTGCTGCCTAGTCCCCAGCCTTCTGTGTGTGATCCCTGTGCTGTACAGTGTCAGCTCTGCTGCCTAGTTCCCAGCCTTCTGTGTGTGATCCCTGTGCTGTATAGAGTGTCAGCTCTGCTTCCTAGTCCCCTGTCTCCTGTGTGTGAACCCTGTGCTGTATAGAGTGTCAGCTCTGCTGCCTACTCCCCTGCCTCCTGTGTGTGTGTGTGTGTGTGTGATCCCTGTGCTGTATAGAGTATCAGCTCTGCTGCCCAGTCCCCTGCCTCCTGTGTGTGTGTGTGATCCCTGTGTTGTATAGTTTGTCAGCTTTGCTGCCTAGTCCCCAGTCCTCTGTGTGTAATCCCTGTGCTGTATACAGTGTCGGCTCTGCTGCCTAGTCCCCTTTCTCCGGTGTGTGTGATCCCTGTGCTGTATAGAGTGTCAGCTTTGCTGCCTAGTCACCTTTCTCCTGTGTGTGTGTGATCCGTGTGCTGTATAGAGTGTCAGCTCTGCTGCTTAGTCCCCTGTCTCCTGTGTGTTTGTGATCTTTGTGCTGTATAGAGTGTCAGCTCTGCTGCCTAGTCCCCTGCCTCCTGTGTGGGTGTGCGTGATCCCTGTGCTATATAGAGTGTCAGCTCTGCTGCCTTGTCCCCTGTCTCCTGTGTGTGTGACTCCTGTGCTTTATAGAGTGTCAGCTCTGCTGCCTAGTCCCCTTTCTCCTGTGTGTGTGTGATCCCTGTGCTGTATAGAGTGTCAGCTCGGCTGCCTCGTCCCCTGCCTCCTGTATGTGTAACCCCTGTGCTGTATAGAGTGTCAGCTCTGCTGCCCTGTCCCCTGCCTCCTCTGTGTGATCCCTGTGCTGTATAGAGTGTCAGCTCTGCTGCCTTGTCCCCTTTCTCCTGTGTGTGTGATCCCTGTGCTGGATAGAGTGTCAGCTCTGCTGCCCAGTCCCCTGCCTCCTGTGTGTGTGTGTGATCCCTGTGCTATATAGAGTGTCAGCTCTGCTGCCTTGTCCCCTGTCTCCTGTGTGTGTGACCCCTGTGCTTTATAGAGTCTCAGCTCTGCTACATAGTTCCCTGTCTCCTGTCTGTGTGATCCCTGTGCTGGATAGAGTGTCAGCTCTGCTGCCTAGTACCCTGTGTGTGTGTGATCCCTGTGCTGTACAGAGTGTCGGCTTTGCTACATAGTTCCCTTTCTCCTGTCTGTTTTATCCCTGTGCTGTATAGAGTGTCAGCTCTGCTGTCTAGTCCCCTTTCTCCTGTGTGTGTGATCCCTGTGCTGTATAGAGTGTCAGCTCTGCTGCTTAGTCCCCTGTCTCCTGTGTGTGTGTGATTGATCCCTGTGCTGTATAGAGTGTCAGCTCTGCTACATAGTTCCCTGTCTCCTGTCTGTGTGATCCCTGTGCTGTATAGAGTGTCAGCTCTGCTGCCTAGTCCCCTGCCTCCTGTGTGTGTGTCTGATCCCTCTGTTGTATAGTGTGTAAGCTTTGCTGCGTAGTCCCCTGTCTGTGTATGTGATCCCTGTGCTGTATAGAGTGTCAGCTCTGCTACCTAGTCCTCTGTGTGTGTGATCCCTGTGCTGTATAGAGTGTCAGCTCTGCTACCTAGTCCCCTGTGTGTCTCTGATCCCTGTGCTGTATATAGTGTCAGCTCTGCTGCCTAGTCCCCTGTGTGTGATCCCTGTGCTGTATAGAGTGCCAGCTCTGCTGCCTAGTCCCCTGTCTGTGTATGTGTGATCCCTGTGCTGTACAGAGTGCCAGCTCTGCTACCTAGTCCCCTGTGTGTCTCTGATCCCTGTGCTGTATATAGTGTCAGCTCTGCTGCCTAGTCCCCTGTGTGTGATCCCTGTGCTGTATAGAGTGCCAGCTCTGCTGCCTAGTCCCCTGTCTGTGTATGTGTGATCATTGTGCTGTATAGAGTGTCAGCTCTGCTACCTAGTCCCCTGTGTGTGATCCCTGTGCTGTATAGAGTGCCAGCTCTGCTGCCTAGTCCCCTGTCTGTGTGTGTGTGATCCCTGTGCTGTATAGAGTGTCAGCTCTGCTACCTAGTCCCCTGTGTATGTATGTGATCCCTGTGCTGTATAGAGTGTCAGCTCTGCTGCCTATTCCCCTATGTGTGTGTGTGATCCCTGTGCTGTATAGAGTGTCAGCTCTGCTTGCCTAGTCCCCTGTGTATGTGATCCCTGTGCTGTATAGAGTGTCAGCTCTGCTGCCTAGTCCCGTCTGTGTATGTGATCCCTGTGCTGTATAGTGTCGGCTCTGCTGCCTAGTCTCCTGTCTGTGTGTGTGTGATCCCTGTGCTGTATAGAGTGTCAGCTCTGCTGCCTAGTCCCCTGTGTGTGTGACCCCTGTGCTGTATAGAGTGTCAGCTCTGCTGCCTAGTCCCCTGTGTGTGTGTGATCCCTGTGCTGTATAGAGTGTCAGCTCTGCTGCCTAGTCTCCTGTGTGTGATCACTGTGCTGTATAGAGTGTCAGCTCTGCTACCTAGTCCCCTGTGTGTGTGTGTGATCCCTGTGCTGTATAGAGTGTCAGCTCTGCTTGCCTAGTCCCCTGTGTATGTGATCCCTGTGCTGTATAGAGTGTCAGCTCTGCTGCCTAGTCTCCTGTCTGTGTGTGTGTGATCCCTGTGCTGTATAGAGTGTCAGCTCTGCTGCCTAGTCCCCTGTGTGTGTGTGATCCCTGTGCTGTATAGAGTGTCAGCTCTGCTACCTAGTCTCCTGTGTGTGATCCCTGTGCTGTATAGAGTGTCGGCTCTGCTGCCTAGTCTCCTGTCTGTGTGTGTGTGATCCCTGTGCTGTATAGAGTGTCAGCTTTGCTTGCCTAGTCCCCTGTGTGTGTGACCCCTGTGCTGTATAGAGTGTCAGCTCTGCTGCCTAGTCCCCTGTACCTTATACCGGCCGAGGTGGTTCATTTATTTTTAGTGTGAGTGTAATGAGCTGAACTTTTTGAAGGTTTTATCTAGTAAACAATATGACGCCAGATTGTTTCCTGTTTTTTTACATATTGTTGGAGCTGCACCTGGATTTTATTGTGATCGTGATGGGATTGCAATGGTTTTGGACATCATCTTGCTACCTGGACAGTGTTTAAATAAGGCTTTTTCATTACCTACCCTCCCCTAAGAGTTTATTGAAGGGCTACACTGATGCTTGGAGTGTAGTGATATTAAACAATTCTCTGAGTGCGTGCTCTTTGGGAGTCTTTGTATTTTATTTTCTCAAAACATCCTTCGGGCAGCATACGCCTGAGACCTCCGGGCTCCTCCTACCAATCTGGAACACCTGACCACCAGACAGAATAAAATCTTGACTCCTCCTTCCATTCCCCAGTTGTTTCCGTGTTCCTCCAGGAAGAGGAACGTGACCACTAGCTCCTGGACCGATGGTTCAGGTAAGTATATTCCGGTACTATGGGCCTGAGCAGGGGGTCCTTTTCTCGGTCCCAAAGGCAATCCTTCTGCCTAGGGCCCGGGATACCCTATGGGGTTATTGGCCAAACCCCATTCTTTGATTATATCAAAGGGGGGTAAATGATATGTTGCCCTCTAACCGAGGATGAGTTCTAGGAAGAGGCCGGGGTGACCGGACCCCATACTTGGAAATTTATTTTTGGGATCTAATTTTTATTTTTGGGATCAGACGAAAGATCCCGATGGATTGGTTGCACTGGGAGTGTTTGATGGCAGATCCCCCCTCTGCACACACTGCCCACAAAGGAAGATATGAGTCTATGTGCCTGTTTGATTTTGCTATCAACATTACGAGGTAGGTGTGCTGAGCTAAAGGTAAATTAAGGGCACCCCTCCCCCCTCCAGACATCCTTTAGTGGTTTCACACTTATAGTCCTGCTATAAAGGTCAGGCCAGTTTAATGGCTTTAAACATAGGAAGGTTCTATTCCCTCTGAGACATTTACCCTTCCTTTCTTATGTTGTTTTGACCCTTGGGATAAAGGATTCAGAAGTGTAATTAGGTTGAGCTTTATTCTGATTTGGCTACTGACTCTTCTCGTTCATTCCCTTTATTATTCGGGAAGTATTTTTTCTTAACCTATGTTCACGACACCCTTGGTGCGGCTGCTCTCATCTGTTTGGATTATGGCAGTATCGGGCCCGGTCAATATTTGGGTCCTGGGCAGGGGAAATTGGAGATCCTTGTGCCAAATTATTTAGAAAAATGTCTTAAGGCAAGTCCCACTACATGCCCAAAATACCCATTAAACCATGGCACTACCGCTAGTATTAATTAAAAATAAATATTTTTATTTAATAGAAAATGATACATACATTGGACATTATTAAAAAACACTAAAGACAATATACAAAAAGGAAGGGAGACATCTGGTGGGGGCAGTGGGAAGTGGTTCTAGTAAAAATTGATAATACTCAATACAGTTGAATAAATCCTGGCTGTACTTTAAAGTGCATATGTGCCAACTAACCTAATCCACCTCATTATCTAAGGGTCACTGTATAGACCTCAAATCACGTGCAATAGACAATTATCAAAGAAATATAATAATAATAACAATATGTGATACTATCCTAACAACCTAATAACACTACCTACCATACTAAAGCTAAATCAAGCAGACACAGCCAGGGAGAACCAAAGAAAATGATCCCCAAAGTGAAAAGCAGTAAACTTACATACACGAACGACCACCTGCCCACCGCCCCGCCCGTCTACGCGTTGCGTGACGTCAGAACGCGTCACTTCCTCAGGACTTTATTTAGAGGGCAGGATTAGCCTTTTTGCTATCTCCTAAATAAGCATATTGTTTCACTACCTTAACTGGTTTGACAAGTGGAATCTTAATATTTTAGACCTATGGGCGTTCATTGTGTGATGGGAAGTTTACCTTCTGCTTCAACAATATAAGGACTGTCTGTTGAATAGGACTTGTCCAGGGGTTTTGTATATCCTGCCTTCAGCTTTGGCGGTTAGTGACAAATGCCATGAGAGTTTTTTTGGGGGGAACAAGAAAACATGGCTGTAACATATTCAGTTCACAGCATTCTCTGAGATCCTGGACTGAGGATTCTAGGTCAGAGTGAGCCTTGTGCAATATTCTTTTGGGAATATTACTTTTTGGGTGGATTTGTGAATACGCCAATAAGTGTAGGTATTTTTCCACCTGATCTGGGCTGCCTGTTGAAGAGAATTCTCATTGGAGCTCCATCTTTTAAGATGCTCCTTTCATTTGGGGACGCGGCTAAAGAACCCGGGGGGGGGGGGGGGGGTACCTTCCTCCTCTACCTTATCTGTGGGGAAGAAGGATTTTTAAAAGGGTCCTCTTGGTCTGGAATCTATTTGCCCAAACCCACTGAGCTATGATGCCATGTTTGGGTTGGTGCCTGAATACTTTGTGTTGCCCTCTCCATTTCAGGGGCATTAAATGAGGGTTTCACGTAGAAAATAGTTGTACCCCTCAGTCAGATTCTTGGTCTCTCCTATACCAGTGGGTTGGAGGTAAGATTAGTTATTCTGAAGTTGCTAACCTTGGAAGCCAGGCGAGTAATATCCCAGTTCCCTTCACCAGCAGAAATCTTTCTGGTGGTGGAGGCTTTGGAGAGAGATTTATGCTGCTTATAGAGTATCTGTCCCTATGTTCAATCAGATATTTAGAATGGTTTTTAGACATTTATTAGGGAGAAGCATGCTTCCACAAGGTTTTTTTCATGATCTTAACAGATCTGGGAAATGCCTGGCAGTTTCCGATGAGCTTTGGGCTCTGTCTTGTTTCAGATTCTAACAACCCCTAGGTTGTCTGAGAAGTAAAGACGGCTGGATATTGTTTGTTCCCTTTATGCTGGTTTCAGTTTGAGAATTCTACTAAAGATTTTTGGGGCATAGACTTCGGACATATCGGAGACTGAGAGTGATCGGTGGCGGCTGATCTGAACGATCTGCTACCTTTTTTGGTACACTTCAGGGACAAAAATGCCTTTGAGTTCCAGTTTCACGTGTAGAGCTGTGTTCAGCTCGGTTGGATTTTAAACCTTTTGGGATTCCCTCTTGGTTAATGATTTATGGTCAAGAAGTCAACAACTTCTTCAGACTCTTTCTCCTTTCCCAGAGGATTTTGGCCCTTCAGGAAATTACTTGTGCCAGGTTTGTCACCTCCAATATCAATAGCCATGAGGGTATGAGAATGGTTGACATTGCTCTCTTCCGGGTGAGGTAATGTCACCTGCTTTAAGTACTATGATGTGCATGTCTGGAGTAGTTCCTGCGGCACCCGGAATGAGGAGCGAGGGGCAACGAGTTTCATCGCTGGATGGGGGTCGCATGGAATCCTTTATGTATTAAAATGAGGGGTATGTTCTGTAGGAATGTTACATCAGGTGGCAGGTTTTTTCTGTATGACTTTGAGGGAGTCAGTTTGGTAGGTCTATTCTAAGGGATCTACTTTTTTTGCTTCAGCAATTAGGACCTCAGCCCTTGCACGGTATTCTACTCTAGCCTATGCACTTTACAGTTAGAGAGATTATCCATTTAGGTCCCTAGGCCACCTCTTGCCTGGGTGGTCTTTTTTCCTGGGATTACCTATAACCCTAGGTTGCCTCTAACCCTAGGGGGCCTTTAACCCTTAACCCTAGCTGGCCTTTAACCCAACGGGGCCTCCAACCCAGGGCCATCTCTAGGTCCGGGGTCTTTTTCTAGCTGTTTGTGGTCTTAGGCTGTATGTGGGTCCCTGGGCTGTCTTGGGCCCTGGGCTGTCTCTAGTTCTAGGCTGCCTCTAGACACTAAAGATATCTCTAGCCCTGGGTTCACCCTAACTCTGGTCTAGTTCTTTCTTATACCCGTACATGGAACCTTGCTATTTTTTTTCTCTCATCGGATTTTCTTAGATGCTAAAATTGATTCTTCTACCAGTGCTGAGGAAGCTTCCTTTTATATTCTTATGCACATTTGGGAAGTTCCCTTTTTTTTAGTTTAAATCAGGCTTTATGGTATCACATCTTATTGACAGGAAGTGATGCTACATCTTGGGCTAAACAGGCGAGCTATTGCAGCCTCTTGGTCCTCAGCGAGATGTGTTTTTTTCCTAAACTCTCTTGATTAGATCTGCTGTCCTAGTGGGATCAGTCTTGTGGCAGTAGTGTCCTCCTTTCTATTCTTCCCACCCAACGAGGTAGTACTCGCCTATCTCTCAGGCGTATGCTGCCCGAAGGATATTTTGAGAAAACTTAAGTTAGGTACCTGGTAACTTATTTTCTAAACATCCGAAAGGGCAGCATACGCCAGCTTGGATTATGTATTGATTATATGTTGGAGTTGTGGGTCTGTTTCTTTTCTCTCTTTCAGATCTCTACAACAACTGGGGAATGGGAGGAGGAGTCAAGATTTTATTCTGTCTGGTGGTCAGGTGTTCCAGATTGGTAGGAGGAGCCCGGAGGTCTCAGGCGTATGCTGCCCTTTCGGATGTTTAGAAAATGAGTTACCAGGTACCTAACTTGAGTTTTTTTATCTTGGACTTATATAAAAACGTTTTGAACTCCAAAAAACGTTTTAAATATTTACTCTGTACTTAATTTGTTAGATATCATATCACTGGTCACCCTCCTGTGACTGATTGTGGGGGGCATGAGCCAGACACAGAAGCACTGGTGAATAGATGAGATCCAGCAATCGGGTGAGTTGCTGATCACCAGAATAGGACCGGTCAGCTGCAGGGGACAATATGTGAGTATCTAAGTCATAATAATAGGGGCAATCCCAGTGACCGGGGGAAGATCCTCTGAGGAGAACGTTAATCTGTGACATCATTGTAAATTCATAGTCGAAAGTAAAGTTAGTTTTTGAAAATATATATTAATTTATTTTTGTTCATAAAGGCAAATAAATTCAGTTAATGTAAGTTCTATGTTTTGTATGTAAATTTACAGACAACTATTTAAAGGCTGAAACAAAAAGCAGAAAAAATACAATTCTGTGAAATACTCACCTGTAGAATTGGTATTATACGTATACAGTACGTCCTGCTCCAGATATAATACTTACAATTGGGTTATCCTCCGCCAGAGGGCGCTGTGCACAGCAGACATGCAAAAACAGGCTCCTCCCGGCCCTTCATATACCCAGGGACCTCCCACAAATCCCCAGCATTGAAAAGCAGTGAACCAGAAGCCGGGAGAAACCAACCACCAACCACCAAAACAACTGGTAATGATAACAATACCACCAAACAGGGGATCCAGAATAATGCAAATCAGGGTGGGGTGGAGCAGGACGTACTGTATACGTATAATACCAATTCTACAGGTATTTCACAGAATTGTATTATTCTAAGTATACAGTACATCCTGCTCCAGATATAATACTTACAAGTGGGACATCCAATAGCAGTGTCCATAGAACAGGGTTGGATCCCCAACAAAGAAGGCCACAGCAGACAGTTGAAAGCACTGTCACCTGCAACACCTCACTACCAAGAGCAACACGAGCAAAAGCTCTAACGTCAACAATAAAACAACCCTTGAAAGGGTACGAACAAGAAAACAAGTAGCGATCAAGCAACCTGTTCAACAAGACTTGGCCTGAAAGGCCCAAAAATACCAAGGCACCAGTGTAATCAGAATAGAATGAGAAGAACTCTTCCCCCGAAGGGATAGGCTTGAGTAGAAGCCTAACAAGAGCCAAAACTAAAAGTAGCCCAGGAAGAAGCCAAGCCTTCCCCGGGGACAAGAAGGGACATCTCATACAGGTAAAGGCCAGGCGCAAGGCCGCCTAACCCCTAGAGGCAGACGAGATCAGGCACATCCAGATGTAAGTGCCCACAACCCCGAGGAACATCAGTCCCCTAAGGGACAGGAGACAATCCAGGAAAAAAATTCCAGCACCTACTGAGGGAAAATAGATTCACGTGCCTAATAATAATGTCTCCCTGAGCCTAAGACACCACCTTTGGCAGAATAACCGGCGTAAGGCGGAACGCCACCTCATCTCGGTGAAAATACAGTAAAGAAAAACGAGGGCTAGCTACACAGATCCGCCGCTCAGGCGCACGGCCGACTGAGGTAACAGCCCCAGAAGGGCAACCTTATGGATAAGAACAGTCAGACAGCATCCGGAATAGAACCAAAGGGGAACACCCCGCAAGGCAAACCGAATAGAAATCAATCCCAACAGGGACCCTAGAACTACGTGGGGGATGTCACTGAGCAATCCCTGAAAGAAAGTCAACCCAGGCAAGGACTGAGTAAGACTTTGCAGAAAACGGACAGGAACAGAGCCTGAACCACCAGGGCACCAAGTAGGAGAGCCAACTCCAACCCATGCTGTAATAACTACATAACCCTGGGAATAGAGCTCGCCCACAGGGGAGAGACCAAAAACTCAACCCAATCAACATGGGTAAGAATATCCCACAATAGACGGAATAACCACATCTGCAACCACACTCCACTAGGCCACCCAAGGGCCGTCGGTATCACTGGTTCCCCCTTCCAGCAGCAAACTTGCACAGAACCCTGTTTCCAGCAGGGTGAATGAGGATAAAAACATATAGAAATAGAATGTCCAGCATAAAGTCACGAAGCCTCATGACCAAGGACAGAACAATCTGAGACAGGGAAACAAGGGCCCAGGACCCATGAAGGTGGCGAGCCCAGAAAGATCCACACTAGACGGATCACATGGAGACACAAGAAATAGCACATCCTGTCGCAGAAGGACCTCCACCGGAGCGAACATTGCAGATATGCAGGGAACTCTGCCCTTCACCCAGATCAGGATCAGATACCTTCCCGGGGGATCATCCGGCTTCCAAGTCCACGCAGGTAATTAATACAGGCCACTGTCATCGGACAGATCAAGGGGCCCCCAAATAGACCAATCTCGCAAGGGAGAAGTCCAGCGATACAGAGTCAACCTGAAGGCCTACCTCTTCCAAAATAGACAGGTGGAAGGACCCCTAAAGGCTCCACGTCCCCTGGGACCACAGGGGAATTTAGGAGAAAAAAGTCCCCCCCTCCATTGATCTGATAGATCTGGAATCCAACCGCAGGAAGATGCAAGGAAGGGGGCGTCCCCTGATTGGTACCCCTAGTACCTCAGTCTCAAGGGTAACCACAGTACCAAGGTGGAAGGGTAAACAGACCCAGCTCCAGGGAAGCTGGAACCTCATTCCAGCATTTACAATATGAGTAGCAGAGCAGCCCAGGGGCTCTGAACATAGGGGACAACCTTTGAACAGCCACCAAACGGCCCGCCAGCTGCAATCCAGCTGCAATCCAGCCTGGTGAAGAGACGGGAACAGCAAGAGAGACCGAGCCCCTGCAAACAGATTGTCCATTTATAGTCAAGGAAGCAGGTTCCCATATGAACCGAATCCAAGTTCATCCCTAGGAAGGGAGATACCACTAAGGGAAAAAGGAGGAATTGAGGTGGTTGAACACCCATCCAAAGACTCCCAAAGGACACCACCAATGGAGTAACAAGCCCGGCCCGAAGCAGGGATTGGGAAGCAAAGAGGGACGGCCAAGTAGTTCCTCGTGCGGACGCCTCCTTGGTCTCAGTAGAGAAATCACCCCCGTCATCGCCTAGGCGATCACTCGGGGAGCAGAACCAAGGCCAGATAATAAGGCCACAATCAGCAGTGTTGGAGCACCAACACTAACCTGCAAGATCCTTGGTGCCCGGAAGGCACAATGGCAGGGAAAAACGTGTCCTAGGTCCCTACCGACGGCAAGAGGTCTCTAGACACAGGGCACTGGCGGCCCAACTCAGAGAAACCATGCAGTAAAGCCGCCTGTGAATGTAAATTGCCTCACCTATGGAAGGCCATAATGGACAGAGTGTCTCATCCGTTTGGAGGAATGTGGAAAGGTTAGTGTAGAGGCCCCTGCCTCTCTCTGTTAAGGGCAACAAGCAGGTGACCCCAGACCTCGCAGATCGCGCGTGGCCCGCTCCAACACAAGAAGAGAGGCAGGGACCAGAAGCATCCTGAATATCTCGGGAAGGGGCCGCCCAGCAGACACTATCCTGCATCCAGAGGAAACTTCCTCCTGACTCCATCAGAACGAGGCATGCAGCCTCCCGATAGGAGCAAGGTGCTGCGGCCATCCCCTCATGCTTGGGGGGTTTTGGTAACAGGCTTGGACTTAGTCCTGCCGGAGGGACCAGGGCGTTGTCTGCCACTCCTGGGGCAGGGATCTATACCAAAAAGCTGGAAGGACACCACTGGTTCTGGTTTGACGTTAACATAGGGGGGTGGAGGGGTGCCCCTGCCTCGAGAAGGCCGAGGCCGCCATCTGTAAAGAGGTGTTTTGCCCTTTTTTCCAAACAGGTCCAGATGGGCCCCGAATAGGCGTCGCCCTTTAAAGGGAAGTCCAGTAAGAATCTTTTTCGTAGCATCATCAACACCCCACTGTCGCAGCCAGACCAGTCGGCGTATAGCTACAGCAAGGGTGGAAGTTCTAGCGCACATGCTGATGGTGTCATCCAACGCCAATAGGATAAATCTTACAAATACATCACAACTGCAGAGTGCATTAAACACCTCCCAGGGGAGATCCTCAGGTTGATGATCAATCCGCTTTCTGATGAGGGTCCTAGTGGCCACTGCAGCGATGGCCGCGGCACAGCCCAGGCGCAGAGTCGTCCCTGCACAAGAAAAGGCGTGGGAAGCCAGTCTATCAATGCGCCGGTCCTCAGCATCCCAAAGGGTACGATAACTAGGGGCCGCAATAAAGGGGGGGTTAAGAACCCCAATGATCGGTGCATCCACCACGGGAGGTGATGACCAGCAGTTAACCACCTCAGGGGGGAAAGGGTATTTCCAATCCCAGTCCCCTGGAAGTTTACAAGGGCATTGCCATTCTTTGAGTACAAGAGCCTGGAAGTGATCCTGCTCCAGAAATTCCAAACGCGGCGGCGCTGTATGGAAACTCTCCCTTCTAGGCCTAGAGGCCTCACCAGGGATAGAGATAGACAAGACCTCGAAGATCTTTATCAGTAATTCGCCGGTGTCACACAGGCCCCAAGAACTCGTCCGATGAGCCCGAGTCAGAGAATAGCCAACCTTCATCATAAAGAGCAAAACCCTGCTCAGTAGTGAACTCTTCAGATTCAGAAGGAATGGGCGAAACCGGAGGCGTCAGGGACCGCTTCTTACAAGGGCCCAAGCGCTCTGCCAACCTAGAAACCACCTGCTCGGCCGTAGGCAGTCTACGCGGCATGACTTGCTGTTCATTCCCGCTCAAGTGCGACTCATCAGGAGTGAGATTTAAGCACGGGGAGAGAGGTGTATTGAAACGAGGCGCGGCCACTGGCAACCCTGATTGCAGGGCCAGTGCTTGTTCAGCACATGGTCCGCAGACCCGTGCTCTGTCCGCATCAGCGTGGGGCAGTCCACACGCTGTACACAGCCGGTCTTGTCCCGGAGGGACCCCGGTCACATAATTCTGAGATGCCTCCATATGGTGATTGTTAATGTAATATACCAGTAGGGATTTACGCAATAGGCCACCCTGGATGTCCCAAAGACCCGCTAGGTTAATGTGGGAGAATTTGTAAGCCCACTGCAATATATGTTAGGCCGGGAGAAGCCACCGGAATCTTCAAGGTCTGAAAGACAGAAGGGGAATAAGGGGTGTCAGGGCCATGCGCCACAGAAAGAGTACTAATAATGAAAACGCCCGAGAGGGCACTCACCGACCTGGGGAGGAGAGGGGCCGCCAACACGCACGCGGGGATAAACAAAATGGCGCCAACCGAACCTCGGAGGGCGGGTCTAAACTGGGCGTGACGCACAGCGCGCCACGCCGGGTCCCCGCCTCCCCCAAAGAGCGCGAAACTCTGAAGCAGCCGTGTAAAGGCTCGGCAAGCTAAGCATAGAGTGTGCCAGTAAGGGCATCTGCTAGTGGATACTCATGAAGTCTCAATACACCGCCACCATTCTAACGCCCGTAGGCGTGCAAAAAATCAGTTTCCTGCCCAAGATGTAGCATAATAACGCAGGACGTGCGGTAGACTATTGCAAGTTAAATTGAGAGAGCCAAACTAGAAAGGCAGCGCGGCTCTGACACCCAGTTGTCGATCAGGGGCAAAAGCACTGCCATAAGCGTGACAATACTGTACACTGAGACCGCCAACGGACACACCCCCCCCCCTTCTTTTCCCCCAAATACGGGGGGGAAACGAGGGAGGACGGCGACCCTTTACACAGGGTCCACCTCTACATCGGGGCATGGGACAAGAATGCGGGAGGGACATCCACTATGAGGCTCACCATTAGCCTAAACCGCCTACCCTATGGTGGGGGACTGCGGTGGAGCATGGCTCCGTTAAGCACACATGGTGCCGGCTACCTTCACCCGACCAGTGCAGCCCAGGCTGGGAGGCACATCACATGGAGGATGGGTGGAAATAGTCCAACAGGGCCACGGGCTGTAAAGCCCCGCTCACCTGCGAGAGAGTGATACTTCATGTCTTCGCAGTCAGCACTGCAGAGAAATCTGGGGATTTGTGGGAGGTCCCTGGGTATATGAAGGGCCGGGAGGAGCCTGTTTTTGCATGTCTGCAGTGCACAGCGCCCTCTGGCGGAGGATAACCCAATTGTAAGTATTATATCTGGAGCAGGACGTACTGTATACTTAGAATAAAGTCATTGTAAGTATTTTTCAATATGTTGCTTCGTATACTCGCATTAGTGTGAGTCAGGGGTGTACTGGCAATAGGGCATACTGGGACAATACCTGGTAGGCCGCCAACTTCCCTGCACTGACCGGCTGCCGAGGCTCCGGCATCTTACAGCGGGACAGGTGAACGGGAGCTACTGCGGGCTGTCAAGAGTTGCCTGGGGCGCGGCAGCTCCCGTTCACCTGGCCCGTGGCAAGGAGCCAGAACTTCAGCAGCCGGCCAGTGCAGGGGAGCCTCCCTATGACGCACAGTGTCAGTACTGGAGCTTTACTGTCAATGTCATTTCCATAAAATCTTCAAAGTGGACCAAAACCCAGGACTTTGACTATCCTGGGTTTTGGTCCACTCCCCGCGGGGCATCCAAAATCGGGGTGCCCCGCTATGTGAGACCCCCAGATCTCCCGGTTCAGCTCACCTCACCGTGGTCCTATGGCGCATGCGCGGCCGCTTGTCCAAACAGCGCGCTCAGAGCCTATGAGCTATTGATGTCTAAACCGACATCTTAGCTCAGCAGCTCCAAGCGCGCTGGCGGCCGCATCTCTCTTCCCTCTATCAGGGAGCGCACCCAGGCACTGGAATCTAAAAGCAGGACGCCGTACCGGGGTTGCCAATAAACTCACCTGTACAGGGTGGCTCCTGTGATCACCCGTGCCGCATCCCCGACTTCCCTGTAGCGGCTGGTCTGCTCCCAACTGCGCCTGTCGCCACGGCAGCCAATCGGCATTCTCAAAGGTTGTGCATGACGTGGCTTTGGTGGTGAGAAAGCCAGGTTTTATTTGAAAACTGGGCCACCGCCACCCGAGGTACTGTGGCGGGGAAGGGGGGCTGGGGAAGAAAGAAATTGATTTTTTCTGGTGTACAGCTGTGGGGCCATATGTTTCAAGGGCAGAACTTGAGAGGGTGCAGGGGGTGTGACCACACCAGGGCCCGGATGGTCAGGGGGGCCCCATCATTGCTGCTCCTCTACCTTATTTATCATATTTGTGCTCACTTGGCAGATGAAGGAAGCGGCATTTTTCTCTGCTGTTTCAGTCTTTAGTTGTCTAACTGCATCCAATTGATTTAAAATAGAAGAATGTCTGCTGTATGAGCTGTGAAAGGGCCCCATTTAATGTTCGCACCGGGGCCCCGTCACATTTAGTTACGCCACTGTTTATTAGGAACCTAAGCAATATTATTACATGAGTAGATTAAATATATCAGCCATTGTCTAACAGCACAACAGTGATTGCTCTGGAATGGTCTTGCTGACCCACTACGTTCTGTAAGGGACTAAATAGTAAAGGGGGACCTACACTCTAAACAATTGTACATCCTCCGCTGCCCCGCTAAAAAGCCGAAAAGGAAGAGAGCCCAATATAGTGACCTCATCAATATTGGCGACATCATCATTCCCGTGAAGCCACCTGCCCACCGCCTGCTACAAGAGGGTGGCGCCAACATGATGACATCACCCACCCAGCTTAAGTAAGAAGAGAGCCGCCCTACAAGAATAGTGGGTACAAGCAGATTGGCTGCTGTGAGGGGAGGAGCTAAACCATGGGTGTAGGTCCTTTTAGGTTACAGTATATAGAGGTTTATTGTTCACTGTAGAGGGTTCTCCATATTTTTTATGTGCAATGTTCCTAGACATGTATGATACAATTCTGTAAATAAAAATACTTTGATAAAATGTGTTCTTTTTGGGGTTCTATATACTTTTAAATACATATATTTTATTATGATTATTACTATATTTTTTTGAAGTCTGCAGGAGCTCAACAGTGAAACACAGGGGGTTTATTTAAGGTAGACCAAAACCCAGGATTTTGACTATCTTGGGTGTTGGTCCTTGTCCCGCTGTGTGAAACCCCCGAGATCGCCGATGCCCACTCACCTCTTCCCGGTCCTACGGCACATGCGCGGCAGCTCGTCCAATCAGCGTGCTCACTGACGTCACGCCATCTAAGCCGGCGTCTAAGACCAGCGGCTCTAAACAGACAGCAGACGCATCCCCCACTTCCCTCTAACAGGGAGAGTGCCCACGTTGGCCATTCATAGATGCCTGGCGCAGACACACGCACTGCTAGAGGGATAGCGGGGATGCGGACGCGGCTTACGTGTGCTCCGTTGGCCCGGGAAGGTAAGTGAGCGCCGTGATCTGGGGGGTTTCACATAGTGAGCATCCCAATTTTGGATGCCACAGGTGGAGGGAATCGATTGGCTGGGTTTTGGTCCACTTTAAGAAATGCTAAGGCCACGTAGTGGCAGATGAGTGTCAGGTCCCAGTGCAAAAGGTGTATTTATCAATTCAAAAATCCAGAGCACATGTGGTAGTGCCAGGAAGTGTCCTATCTATCCCGAAGGCACATCTATCATCAGCACCGGTGATGAGATGAGTTCCCTACAGTGCCAGATAGAACCAGGCACTGTGTTGCCTTATCCCATACATGTCAATCCCGTTTTTTGAGCGCCTCTGCGAGCGCTAGTTTTTTTTTTTCTTAAAACGGACCAAAACCGACCACGATCAGCGGGTCGATCGATTCCCTCCCCCTGGGGCATCCAAAATCAGGATTCCCTGCAGTGTGAAACCCCCCAGGTCACGCTATACATTTAGCTTGATTCCCGGTCCAACGGCACATGCACTAGCTGTACCCCTTCTATCCCACTAGCAGGGTGTGTGCCCGCAGCAGGCATTTGTGAATGGCCGGCACACTCCCTGTTAGAGGGTAGCGGGGGATGTGGGCGCCAGCACGCTCGGAGCTGCTCGCCTTAGATGAGGTGATGTCAGCAGCTCCGAGCACACTGATTGGACGAGCGACCGTGCATGCGCCGTAGAACTGGGAAGAGGTGAGTTGACTGCGATCTGGGGAGTTTCACACAGTGGGAAAGGACAGAAACACAGGATAGTCAAAATCCTGGGTTTTGGTCCACTTTAAATACTTTAGCTTGCAGTGCTAGCACATAGGCATATAAAAGCCGTGCGCTGCGAACACTGCCTGGCAGGAAGCACTGCAGCTGATGGGAGGCTGAAGCTGACGTTGGGGTGCGGGTGCTGCCGAGCATCTCGAATCAGGAGCTCAAGTGCCGCCTGCACCTTTTATAATAACATGGAGGCTGATTCATTACTAACGCCAGGTATTGGGAGATGAACGTCTGTATAGCGGTGCTTAGAGCGATCCCTAGTAGGCGCTGTAAGCGGGTATGGGCCACTGTAACAGAGCGCCTCAGTCACTGTAGTAACCTGGCTGGCACTGATGAATGTGATGTATGTTGGGCACTGTAACACCAGTACAGCGCTGCAGGGAGTGAGAGGTAGTGCCAGCTCAGTGCTACGGACTTTTGGTGCTCCACACCACTTTTGACTATCCTGGGTTTTGGTCCATTCCTCCGGGGCGCCCTGATCGGGGGTGCCACTGCTGCGTGAAACCCCCCAGATCGCCGAGCCCAACTCACCTCTTCCCGGTCCTAAGTTGCATGCGCGGCCACTCGCCCCATCAGCGCGCTCAGCCCGCTGACATCATGTCGTCTAAGCAAGCGGCTCAGAGCTCACTGGCGGCCACACCCTCCTCTTCCCTCTAACAGGGAGTGTGCCCATTCACAAATGGCTGGCGCGGGCACCCTGCTCGAGGGTTAGCGGGGATGCGGCCGCGGCTCACGCATGCACCCTTGGACCAGGAGACAAAGTGTATGGGCGACCTGGGGGGTTTCACACAGCGGGGCATCCCGATTTTGGATGCCTGAGGGGGAGGGAATTTACATGACTGCTAACGCCCTGTGAATTATAAGTATGTTACTCATCCCACCCTTTAGTAACTTATACTTTGTACTGCACCATGGAATACGATGGCGCTTTATAAATAAGCAATGATAATACAAGGTAGTGACTCGGGGGGCTGAATTCATATACACGCCACACATCAGTTTTTCATTAGTAAAAATGTGTATCATTTTTACAAATGCCTGCCCTGGAGTCTCAGATTCCAGGGTGGGTTTTGGTCGACATAAGAAATGTAAAAAATTTTTTTTTTTTTTTTTGTTTCAATCTTTTTATTAAGATTTTTCTTTTTTCTTTTTAAAGGTATGCAAATGACAATGGCATACAATTGTTGTATAACATACAGGTGTTCAATCTTTCACAGAACTGGCACATTGTAAACATTAGTAACATCTGCTGCACTGGACTTTAGCCCCCGCTTCCCAACTCAACGTGCATAAGGGTCCATTATTGAATTCACGGAAGGGTGAGTCAGGCAGGAAGAAGGAGGGGGAAAGGGTGGACACGGGGGGGGGGGGGGGGAGAGAGAGATGAGTGGAGGGGTGGCCTAAGATGGGATTGGGGGGGGGGGAAGAGGGAAAGAAAAAAAAAAAAAAACACCACAGATCACTGCTCATTGTAACAGAGTGTTGCATGCTTCCGGGTAGGCGTAATCTACCCAGTATGGATACTTTTTAAAGAGGAACACCGATTTTGGAGGGAATCGATTGGCACAGGAATCTTATAGATTCCCGGGCGGGTCGTGGTGGGTTTTGGTCCACTTTAAGAAAGAAAATAATGGCAGTGCTGAGGTGGTCGCTAGCTAGCGTTTTATTTAACACTAGCGCTAAAAATGATGCAGCGCCAGATGAAACCTGTCGCTGTAGCTCAACATCATCAAGCAGTGATGTATAAGCACAGAGCTCCCCAAATGTGAGGGGATAGCGGTCAGCCAAAGTCCCAAACCGCATGCACATTAACCGGACATACACCAGTGTATGCTTCACCAAGAAGTTTGAACTCTTACCAGACTTCAGCAAATCTTAAGCCCATCTCTCAAGGGGTCAGTATGTGGGTGTCAGTAGCAGTGGGGGGGAACAGGTGTCAGTATGGGGGTGTCAGTCAGCAGTGGGGGGCACAGCGGTCAGTATGGGGTGTCAGTAGCAGTGGGGTGGAACAGGGGGTCAGTATGGGGTGTCAGTAACAGTGAGGGGACACAGGGGTCAATATGGGGTGTCAGTAGCATTGAGGGGCAAAGGGGTCAGCATGGGGTGTTAATAGCAGTGAGGGGCACAGGGGTCAGTATGAAGTGTTAGTAGCAGTGGGGGGCACAGGGGCAAGTATGGGGTGTCAGTAACAGTGAGGGGGCACAGGGGTCAGTATGCGGGTGTCAGTAGCAGTGGGGGGCACAGGGGTCAGTATGGGGTGTTAATAGCAGTGAGGGGCACAGGGGTCAGTATGGGGGTGTCAGCAGTGGGGGGCACAGCGGTCAGTATGGGGAGTCAGTGGCAGTGGGGTGGAACAGGGGTCAGTATGGGGTGTCAGTAACAGTGAGGGGACACAGGGGTCAATATGGGGTGTCAGTAGCAGTGGGGGGCACAGGGGTCAGTATGGGGTGTTAATAGCAGTGAGGGGCACAGGGGTCAGTATGGGGGTGTCAGCAGTGGGGGGCACAGCGGTCAGTATGGGGAGTCAGTGGCAGTGGGGTGGAACAGGGGTCAGTATGGGGTGTCAGTAACAGTGAGGGGACACAGGGGTCAATATGGGGTGTCAGTAGCAGTGGGGGCACAGGGGTCAGTATGCGGGTGTCAGTAGCATTGAGGGGCAAAGGGGTCAGCATGGGGTGTTAATAGCAGTGAGGGGCACAGGGGTCAGTATGAAGTGTTAGTAGCAGTGGGGGGCACAGGGGCAAGTATGGGGTGTAAGTAACAGTGAGGGGGCACAGGGGACAGTATGGGGTGTCAGGCAGCAGTGAGGGGCACAGCGGTCAGTATGGGGTGTCAAGCAGCAGTGGGGGGGGCACAGGGGTCAGTATGGGGTTTTAGTAGCAGTGAGGGGCACAGAGGTCATTATGGGGTGTCAGGCAGCAGTGGGGGTATATGGAATGTGGACTAGGCATAAGAGCTAACATTCTATAGGGGTGCACCCTGAGGCTGGCCAGGAGGCATAACGGGACTTGTAGTGCACCCCGGGGTGGTCAGGAGGGATAATGGGCCTTGTAGTGCACCTATGGTGGCCAGGAGGGCTGCTGAGCCTTGTAGTACACTCTGGGATTGCCAGGATGGATGCTGGGCCTTGAAGTGCACCTGGGGTGGCAAGGAGGGTCTCTTTGCCTTGTAGAAGCCCCTCCCCTTAACATGTAAGACCAGCATACCATATTAGGTAAAAAATCCCATATTAGGTAAAACATCCCATAATAGGTTGAGTGGCAGAAGCCCCTCCACTTAACATTCTGTAAGACCAACATATCATATTAGGTAAAAAAAAATCCCATGTTAGGTAAAACATCCCGTAATAGGTTGAGTGGTAGTGCTGGGCCTTGTAGTGCCCTCTGGGGCGGGCCGCTGGGGTCTGTAGTGCGCTCTGGGGGGGGGGGGGCGGGCCACTGGGCCCTGTAGTGCGATCTGGGGCGGGAGGGTGGGCCCTGTAGTGCGCTCTGGGGAGGGTGGTCCGCTGGGCCCTGTAGTGCGCTCTGGGGCGGGCGGGCGGTCCGCTGGGCCCTGTAGTGCGCTCTTGGGCGGGAGGGTGGGCCTCTGGGCCCTGTAGTGCGGGTAGAGTCTAAATCCTAGCCAGCTAAGGGACCTCCTCCCCCTGCTGGCCAGCTACGATACCTGGTCCCCCTGCTGGCTAGGAATTAGCTTGTTCAATATAAGATTGCTAAATCCTAGCCAGCTAAAGGACATGGTCCCTCTACTGACTAGGAAATAGCATATGCTATATAGGGAGGCTGGTCCCGCTACTGGCTAGGAAAAAGCATATGCTATATAGGGAGGCTGGTCTCTCTACTGGCTAGGAAATAGCATATGCTATATAGGGAGGCTGGTCCCTCTGCTGGCTAGGAAATAGCATATGTTATATAGGGAGGCTGGTCCCTCTGCTGGCTGGGAAATAGCCTGTTCAATGTAAGATTGCTAAATCCTAGCCAGCTAAAGGACATGGTCCCTCTACTGACTAGGAAATAGCATATGCTATATAGGAAGGCTGGTCCCTCTGCTGGCTAGGAAATAGCATATGCTATATAGGGAGGCTGGTCCTTCTACTGGCTAGGAAATAGCATATGTTATATAGGGAGGCTGGTCCCTCTACTGGCTAGGAAATAGCATAGGTTATATAGGGAGGCTGGTCCCTCTGCTGGCTAGGAAATAGCCTGTTCAATGTAAGATTGCTAAATCCTAGCCAGCTAAAGGACATGGTCCCTCTACTGACTAGGAAATAGCATATGCTATATATGGAGGCTGGTCCCTCTACTGACTAGGAAATAGCATATGCTATATAGGGAGGCTGGTCCCTCCACTGGCTAGGAAATAGCATATGCTATATAGGGAGGCTGGTCCCTCTACTGACTAGGAAATAGCATATGCTATATAGGGAGGCTGGTCCCTCCACTGGCTATGAAATAGCATATGCTATATAGGGAGGCTGGTCCCTCTACTGGCTAGGAAATAGCATATGCTATATAGGAAGGCTGGTCCTTCTGCTGGCTAGGAAATAGCATAGGTTATATAGGGAGGCTGGTCCCTCTACTGGCTAGGAAATAGCATATGCTATATATGGAGGCTGGTCCCTCCACTGGCTAGGAAATAGCATATGCTATATAGGGAGGCTGGTCCCTCCACTGGCTAGGAAATAGCATATGCTATATAGGGAGGCTGGTCCCTCTACTGGCTAGGAAATAGCATAGGTTATATAGGGAGGCTGGTCCCTCTGCTGGCTAGGAAATAGCCTGTTCAATGTAAGATTGCTAAATCCTAGCCAGCTAAAGGACATGGTCCCTCTACTGACTAGGAAATAGCATATGCTATATAGGGAGGCTGGTCCCTCTGCTGGCTAGGAAATAGCATATGCTATATAGGGAGGCTGGTCCCTCTACTGGCTAGGAAATAGCATATGCTATATAGGGAGGCTGGTCCCTCTACTGGCTAGGAAATAGCATATGCTATATAGGGAGGCTGGTCCCTCTACTGGCTAGGAAATAGCATATGCTATATAGGAAGGCTGGTCCCTCTAATGGCTAGGAAATAGCATATGCTATATAGGGAGGCTGGTCCCTCTACTGGCTAGGAAATAGCATATGCTATATAGGGAGGCTGGTCCCTCTACTGGCTAGGAAATAGCATATGCTATATAGGAAGGCTGGTCCCTCTAATGGCTAGGAAATAGCATATGCTATATAGGGAGGCTGGTCCCTCTACTGGCTAGGAAATAGCATATGCTATATAGGGAGGCTGGTCCCTCTACTGGCTAGGAAATAGCATATGCTATATAGGAAGGCTGGTCCCTCTAATGGCTAGGAAATAGCATATGCTATATAGGGAGGCTGGTCCCTCTACTGGCTAGGAAATAGCATATGCTATATAGGGAGGCTGGTCCCTCTACTGGCTAGGAAATAGCATATGCTATATAGGGAGGCTGGTCCCTCTACTGGCTAGGAAATAGCATATGCTATATAGGAAGGCTGGTCCCTCTAATGGCTAGGAAATAGCATATGCTATATAGGGAGGCTGGTCCCTCTACTGGCTAGGAAATAGCATATGTTATATAGGGAGGCTGGTCCCTCTACTGGCTAGGAAATAGCATATGCTATATAGGAAGGCTGGTCCCTCTAATGGCTAGGAAATAGCATATGCTATATAGGGAGGCTGGTCCCTCTACTGGCTAGGAAATAGCATATGCTATATAGGGAGGCTGGTCCCTCTACTGGCTAGGAAATAGCATATGCTATATAGGGAGGCTGGTCCCTCTACTGGCTAGGAAATAGCATATGCTATATAGGGAGGCTGGTCCCTCTACTGGCTAGGAAATAGCATATGCTATATAGGAAGGCTGGTCCCTCTAATGGCTAGGAAATAGCATATGCTATATAGGGAGGCTGGTCCCTCTACTGGCTAGGAAATAGCATATGCTATATAGGGAGGCTGGTCCCTCTACTGGCTAGGAAATAGCATATGCTATATAGGGAGGCTGGTCCCTCTACTGGCTAGGAAATAGCATATGCTATATAGGAAGGCTGGTCCCTCTAATGGCTAGGAAATAGCATATGCTATATAGGGAGGCTGGTCCCTCTACTGGCTAGGAAATAGCATATGCTATATAGGGAGGCTGGTCCCTCTACTGGCTAGGAAATAGCATATGCTATATAGGAAGGCTGGTCCCTCTAATGGCTAGGAAATAGCATATGCTATATAGGGAGGCTGGTCCCTCCACTGGCTAGGAAATAGCATATGCTATATAGGGAGGCTGGTCCCTCTACTGGCTAGGAAATAGCATAGGTTATATAGGGAGGCTGGTCCCTCTGCTGGCTAGGAAATAGCCTGTTCAATGTAAGATTGCTAAATCCTAGCCAGCTAAAGGACTAAGTCCCTCCACTAACTAGGAAATAGCATATGCTATATGGGAAAGCTGGTCCCTCCACTGGCTAGGAAATAACATATGCTATATAGGGAGGCTGGTCCCTCTGCTGGCTAGGAAATAGCCTGTTCAATGTAAGATTGCTAAATCCTAGCCAGCTAAAGGACATGGTCCCTCTACTGACTAGGAAATAGCATATGCTATATAGGGAGGCTGGTCCCTCCACTGGCTAGGAAATAACATATGCTATATAGGGAGGCTGGTCCCTCTACTGGCTAGGAAATAACATATGCTATATAGGGAGGCTGGTCCCTCTACTGGCTAGGAAATAACATATGCTATATAGGGAGGCTGGTCCCTCTGCTGGCTAGGAAATAGCATATGCTATATAGGGAGGCTGGTCCCTCTACTGGCTAGGAAATAGCATATGTTATATAGGGAGGCTGGTCTCTCTACTGGCTAGGAAATAGCATATGCTATATAGGGAGGCTGGTCCCTCTACTGGCTAGGAAATAGCATATGTTATATAGGGAGGCTGGTCCCTCTACTGGCTAGGAAATAGCATATGTTATATAGGGAGGCTGGTCCCTCTACTGGCTAGGAAATAGCATATGTTATATAGGGAGGCTGGTCCCTCTACTGACTAGGAAATAGCATATGCTATATAGGGAGGCTGGTCCCTCCACTGGCTAGGAAATAGCATATGCTATATAGGGAGGCTGGTCCCTCTACTGGCTAGGAAATAACATATGCTATATAGGGAGGCTGGTCCCTCTGCTGGCTAGGAAATAGCATATGCTATATAGGTAGGCTGGTCCTTCTGCTGGCTAGGAAATAGCATATGCTATATAGGGAGGCTGGTCCCTCTACTGGCTAGGAAATAGCATATGCTATATAGGAAGGCTGGTCCTTCTGCTGGCTAGGAAATAGCATAGGTTATATAGGGAGGCTGGTCCCTCTACTGGCTAGGAAATAGCATATGCTATATAGGAAGGCTGGTCCCTCTGCTGGCTAGGAAATAGCCTGTTCAATGTAAGATTGCTAAATCCTAGCCAGCTAAAGGACATGGTCCCTCCACTAACTAGGAAATAGCATATGCTATATGGGAAGGCTGGTCCCTCCACTGGCTAGGAAATAACATATGCTATATAGGGAGGCTGGTCCCTCTACTGACTAGGAAATAGCATATGTTATATAGGGAGGCTGGTCCCTCTACTGGCTAGGAAATAACATATGCTATATAGGGAGGCTGGTCCCTCTACTGGCTAGGAAATAACATATGCTATATAGGGAGGCTGGTCCCTCTGCTGGCTAGGAAATAGCATATGTTATATAGGGAGGCTGGTCTCTCTACTGGCTAGGAAATAGCATATGCTATATAGGGAGGCTGGTCCCTCTACTGGCTAGGAAATAGCATATGTTATATAGGGAGGCTGGTCCCTCTACTGGCTAGGAAATAGCATATGTTATATAGGGAGGCTGGTCCCTCTACTGGCTAGGAAATAGCATATGTTATATAGGGAGGCTGGTCCCTCTACTGACTAGGAAATAGCATATGCTATATAGGGAGGCTGGTCCCTCCACTGGCTAGGAAATAGCATATGCTATATAGGGAGGCTGGTCCCTCTACTGGCTAGGAAATAACATATGCTATATAGGGAGGCTGGTCCCTCTGCTGGCTAGGAAATAGCATATGCTATATAGGTAGGCTGGTCCTTCTGCTGGCTAGGAAATAGCATATGCTATATAGGTAGGCTGGTCCCTCTAATGGCTAGGAAATAGCATATGCTATATAGGAAGGCTGGTCCTTCTGCTGGCTAGGAAATAGCATATGTTAGCATATGTTATATAGTGAGGCTGGTCCCTCTGCTGGTTAGGAAATAGCCTGTCCCATTAGAGATTGCTAGATCCTAGCCAGCTAAAGGACCAAGTGCCTCTACGGACTAGGAAATAGCATATGCTGTATAAAAAGGCTGGATTCTATAGGATAAAGGACCCAGCCCCTCTGCTGCCTATGAAATAGCCTGCTGAATGTGAAACTGATAGGATAAATTACCTGGTCCTATTGCCCCTTAGGAAATAGCCTGAAGTATATAAGAATGCTAGTAGCCAAAAATCTGTTCCATTAACCCCTGTCGAATGAAGCTTGTTTGACCCTTTAGAGAGATTTGATGACAAATTACATGATAATGAAAGTAAAGAAGTATAGCAGATGCTCACTCGATGACACCCTCTGCTAACAGTAGGGATCTGAGCTGGCTCTGATCACCGCTTTATAACCCCGCCGCCACGGTGTCTAAATGAATCTTCCTGATCAGTCACACCACTAAAATATTGCAGGGGGCCGAGCAGTTGCCATGCCAGCAAGAAGCTTGATGAAGGCTCCTATATATAGAATGGATTAGGGCAGAGATACTCAACTGGCAGCCCAGGGTCCGAATGCGGACCCCTGCCCTCAGTTGCTTCTGTGTTTGTGTTCAGAGCTGGCTCCTTGATGTAGTGCTTAGTCTCCTGCCAGTGTCATGGCTCCCTTGCACCTAGCATTTCAATACGAAGTACTGTACGGACGGGAAGTGGCTTTGCAAGGTACACACAAACTTCGTTTCTCTGTCTCTTTGCCCCATCCATCCCTGTCCCCTCAGCTCTGCCCCATCCATCCCTGTCCCCTCAGCTCTGCCCCATCCATCCCTGTCCCCTCAGCTCTGCCCCATCCATCCCTGTCCCCTCAGCTCTGCCCCATCCATCCCTGTTCTCCCAGCTTTGCCCCATCCATCCCTGTCCTCCCAGCTTTGCACCATCCATCCCTGTCCCCTCAGTTCTGCCCCATCCATCCCTGTCCCCTCAGCTCTGCCCCATCCGTCCCTGTCCCCTCAGCTCTGCCCCGTCCGTCCCTGTTCTCCCAGCTTTGCCCCGTCCATCCCTGTTCTGCCAGCTTTGCCCCGTCCGTCCCTGTCCACCCAGCTTTGCCCCGTCCGTCCCTGTCCTCCCAGCTTTGCCCTGTCCGTCCCTGTCCTCCCAGCTTTGCCCCGTCCGTCCCTGTCCTCCCAGCTTTGCCCCATCCATCCCTGTCCTCCCAGCTTTGCCCCATCCATCCCTGTCCCCTCAGCTTTGCCCCATCCATCCCTGTCCCCTCAGCTCTGCCCCATCCATCCCTGTCCCCTCAGCTCTGCCCCATCCATCCCTGTCCCCTCAGCTCTGCCCCATCCATCCCTGTCCTCCCAGGTTTGCCCTATCCATCCCTGTCCCCCAGCTTTGCCCCATCCATCCCTGTCCCCTCAGCTCTGCTCCATCCATCAGTGTCCCCTCAGCTTTGCCCCATCCATCCCTGTTCTCCCAGCTTTGCCCCATCCATCCCTGTCCACCCAGCTTTGCCCCATCCATCCCTGTCCCCTCAGCTCTGCCCCATCTATCCCTGTTCTCCCAGCTCTGCACCATCCATCCCTGTTCTGCCAGCTTTGCCCCATCCATCCCTGTCCACCCAGCTTTGCCCCATCCATCCCTGTCCACCCAGCTTTGCCCCATCCATCCCTGTCCTCCCAGCTTTGCCCCATCCATCCCTGTCCTCCCAGCTTTGCCCCATCCATCCCTGTCCCCTCAGCTTTGCCCCATCCATCCCTGTCCCCTCAGCTCTGCCCCATCCATCCCTGTCCCCTCAGCTCTGCCCCATCCATCCCTGTCCCCTCAGCTCTGCCCCATCCATCCCTGTCCTCCCAGGTTTGCCCTATCCATCCCTGTCCCCCAGCTTTGCCCCATCCATCCCTGTCCCCTCAGCTCTGCTCCATCCATCCGTGTCCCCTCAGCTCTGCCCCATCCATCCATCCCTGTCCCTCAGCTCTGCCCCATCCATCCATCCCTGTCCCCTCAGCTCTGCTCCATCCATCCCTGTCCCCTCAGCTCTGCTCCATCCATGTCCCCTCAGCTCTGCCCCATCCATCCCTGTCCCCCCAGCTTTGCCCCATCCATCCGTGTCCCCTCAGCTTTGCCCCATCCATCCCTGTCCCCTCAGCTCTGCTCCATCCATCCCTGTCCCCTCAGCTCTGCTCCATCCATGTCCCCTCAGCTCTGCCCCATCCATCTATGTCCCCCCAGCTTTGCCCCATCCATCCGTGTCCTCCCAGCTTTCCCAGATCCATCCCTGTCCCCTCAGCTTTGCCTATCCAATCACTGTCCTCCCAGCTTTGCCCCATCCATCCCTGTCCCCTCAGCTTTGCCCCATCCATCCCTGTCCCCTCAGCTTTGCCCCATCCATCCCTGTCCCCTCAGCTCTGCCCCATCCATCCCTGTCCCCTCAGCTCTGCCCCATCCATCCCTGTCCCCTCAGCTCTGCCCCATCCATCCCTGTCCTCCCAGGTTTGCCCCATCCATCCCTGTCCCCCAGCTTTGCCCCATCCATCCCTGTCCCCTCAGCTCTGCTCCATCCATCCGTGTCCCCTCAGCTCTGCCCCATCCATCCATCCCTGTCCCCTCAGCTCTGCCCCATCCATCCATCCCTGTCCCCTCAGCTCTGCTCCATCCATCCCTGTCCCCTCAGCTCTGCTCCATCCATGTCCCCTCAGCTCTGCCCCATCCATCTATGTCCCCCCAGCTTTGCCCCATCCATCCGTGTCCTCCCAGCTTTCCCAGATCCATCCCTGTCCCCTCAGCTTTGCCTATCCAATCACTGTCCTCCCAGCTTTGCCCCATCCATCCCTGTCCCCTCAGCTCTGCCCCATCCATCCCTGTTCTCCCAGCTCTGCACCATCCATCCCTGTTCTCCCAACTTTGCCCCATCCATCCCTGTTCTCCCAACTTTGCCCCATCCATCCCTGTTCTCCCAACTTTGCCCCATCCAACCGTGTCCTCCCAGCTTTGCCCCATCCATCCCTGTCCCCTCAGCTCTGCTCCATCCATCAGTGTCCCCTCAGCTTTGCCCCATCCATCCCTGTTCTCCCAGCTTTGCCCCATCCATCCCTGTCCACCCAGCTTTGCCCCATCCATCCATGTCCCCCCAGCTTTGCCCCATCCATCCATGTCCCCTCAGCTCTGCTCCATCCATCCATCCCTGTCCCCCAGCTTTGCCCCATCCATCCCTGTCCCCTCAGCTCTGCTCCATCCATCAGTGTCCCCTCAGCTTTGCCCCATCCATCCCTGTTCTCCCAGCTTTGCCCCATCCATCCGTGTCCCCTCAGCTTTGCCCCATCCATCCCTGTCCTCCCAGCTTTGCCCCATCCATCCGTGTCCCCTCAGCTTTGCCCCATCCATCCCTGTCCCCTCAGCTCTGCCCCATCCATCCCTGTCCCCTCAGCTCTGCCCCATCCATCCCTGTCCCCTCAGCTCTGCCACATCCATCCCTGTCCCCTCAGCTCTGCCCCATCCATCCCTGTCCCCTCAGCTCTGCCCCATCCATCCCTGTCCTCCCAGGTTTGCCCTATCCATCCCTGTCCACCAGCTTTGCCCCATCCATCCCTGTCCCCTCAGCTCTGCTCCATCCATCCGTGTCCCCTCAGCTCTGCCCCATCCATCCATCCCTGTCCCCTCAGCTCTGCCCCATCCATCCATCCCTGTCCCCTCAGCTCTGCTCCATCCATCCCTGTCCCCTCAGCTCTGCTCCATCCATCCCTGTCCCCTCAGCTCTGCCCCATCCATGTCCCCTCAGCTCTGTTCCATCCATCCCTGTCCCCTCAGCTCTGCTCCATCCATCCCTGTCCCCTCAGCTCTGCCCCATCCATGTCCCCTCAGCTCTGCTCCATCCATCCCTGTCCCCTCAGCTCTGCCCCATCCATGTCCCCTCAGCTCTGTTCCATCCATCCGTGTCCCCTCAGCTCTGCTCCATCCATCCCTGTCCCCTCAGCTTTGCCCCATCCATCCCTGTCCCCTCAGCTCTGCCCCATCCATCCCTGTCCCCTCAGCTCTGCCCCGTCCATCCATGTCCCCTCAGCTCTGCCCCATCCATCCCTGTCCTCCCAGCTTTCCCAGATCCATCCCTGTCCCCTCAGCTTTGCCTATCCAATCACTGTCCTCCCAGCTTTGCCCCATCCATCCCTGTCCCCTCAGCTTTGCCCCATCCATCCCTGTCCTCCCAGCTCTGCCCCATCCATCCCTAACTCCCCCCAAAAGGCTGTCGTGGGCAACTTAATATAGGAATATATTTCATTGTCGCCTCTACTTCTATCTCCAATCTTGAATCTTTTTCAACCCTTAAAAGATGAACTATAGGCAAGTCACTACTTCCTCATTAATGGTGTATAGCACACAATGGCAGTTAATCATGTGGCCAACAGAAACTCTTCAGGATGGATGTGCAGCCCACTTTGAAATTCAGATTAGTCACCACAAGTCACGTGATTAATGGCCATTTTGTGCCATACACCATAAATGAGGAAGTGGTGACTTGCTGTAGTTACTATAGTTCCTTTTTTCACTACACGAGGTGTCATTTTTCTACCTACTCTATGCAGGTATTCTCAATTCCCAATGGATGTTATTAGGGATGAGTGAATCGACTTCAGATGCTTCTTCGGAGATAGATTTGCATAAAACTTAATACTGTATGAAGTGGGAGCTTCGTACAGTATTAGAATGTATTGGCTCAGATGAGCCAAAGTTATTACTTTGTGAGATAACGTGACTTGGTGAATTACTGTAAAAACATTGATACCGAAGTCTGGTGCTAAGATAACGGCAGATACACAGGAAGTCTAAAAATAATTTTGACTCAGACGTTGACCAAAGAGCAAAGTCGGATATCAAAGCCAAACATTTTAATTTGTCTCCTAGCTAGGGTTTAAAAATATCATTTCGCGTTTTTTTAGGTTTGTATTGGGTCTTTGTTTCTTTTGAATTTGTGCAAGCACATGGTGTGTGGGGTCTAGGCTGTACTGCAAGGTCTTTGACCCTTTCACCCCATGGCTTGCACTTGAGAGGTTTAGGGCAACCTCAGGTAAGCCTGCTCCCAATTTATCTATTGCACTGTATGTCCCAGATGGGCTCTCAGAGATTAGAGTTAGGACTGCACCCCACAGAGGCACTTTGGCGTAGTGGTGCAGCTTAAGCATACTTCTGCAGATGTGTGTGACCGAGTCCTCTGTTTTTAACCAAGTTTAGAGACAGATTATAGGCTGGCCTGCAAGCTAACAGGGTTGAGTGCTGTGGCTCCTTTAAGACTTGTATTGGGTCTTGAACATGAAAGCCTTTTGACTTACACACAGAAACCTTATCATTGAGGTATAGGCCCAGCCCAAAGTGATCATGTTTCTTCTCTAGCTATGTTTTTCATACAAATGCACAGTTAAAAATGTATTTTGACTCTGACCAGTAAGTAAAGTCAGACATCAAATTCAAACATTTCCCATTAGCTAGGGTTTAAAATATTTTTTTTGTTATTTACCGTATTTTTCGCCCTATAAGACACACCTGCATATAAGATGCACCCTGGATTTGGAAGATGAAAATGAGAAAAAAATATTCTGAACCAAATGATGTGCTAAAATACCCCCTACAAATCACCGCATTATAGACAGTGTGCAGAATTCCCCCAATCACACCATTACAGACTCCACATTACAGGCAGAAAGGGGCATCCCACATTACAGGAAGTGAGAGTTATCCCACATTACAGGAAGTGAGAGTTATCCCACATTACAGGAAGTGAGAGTTATCCCACATTACAGGAAGTGAGAGTTATCCCACATTACAGGAAGTGAGAGTTATCCCACATTACAGGAAGTGAGAGTTATCCCACATTACAGGAAGTGAGAGTTATCCCACATTACAGGAAGTGAGAGTTATCCCACATTACAGGAAGTGAGAGTTATCCCACATTACAGGAAGTGAGAGTTATCCCACATTACAGGAAGTGAGAGTTATCCCACATTACAGGAAGTGAGAGTTATCCCACATTACAGGAAGTGAGAGTTATCCCACATTACAGGAAGTGAGAGTTATCCCACATTACAGGCAGTGTGCAGGCATCCCCAATACAGGCAGTGTGCGCAGGCATCGCCAATACAGGCAGTGTGCGGGCATCGCCAATACAGGCAGTGTGCGCGGGCATCCCCAATACAGGCAGTGTGCGCAGGCATCGCCAATACAGGCAGTGTGCGCAGGCATCGCCAATACAGGCAGTGTGCGCAGGCATCCCCAATACAGGCAGTGTGCGGGCATCCCCAATACAGGCAGTGTGTGCGGGCATCCCCAATACAGGCAGTGTGTGCGGGCATCCCCAATACAGGCAGTGTGTGCAGGCATCCCCAATACAGGCAGTGTGTGCAGGCATCCCCAATACAGGCAGTGTGTGCAGGCATCCCCAATACAGGCAGTGTGTGCAGGCATCCCCAATACAGGCAGTGTGTGCAGGCATCCCCAATACAGGCAGTGTGTGCAGGCATCCCCAATACAGGCAGTGTGTGCAGGCATCCCCAATACAGGCAGTGTGCTGGCATCCCCAATACAGGCAGTGTGTGCAGGCATCCCCAATAAAGTGTGCAGGCATCCCCAATACAGGCAGTATGTGCAGGCATCGCCAATACAGTGTGCAGGCATCCCCAATACAGGCAGTGTGCAGGCATCCCAAATAGTGTGCAGGCATCCCCAATGGCATCCCACATAGTGTGCAGCATCCCCCAATGGCAATCCAATAGTGTGCAGCATCCCCCAATGGCAATCCAATAGTGTGCAGCATCCCCCAATGGCAATCCAATAGTGTGCAGCCATCCCACATAGTGTGCAGCATCCCCCAATGGCAATCCAATAGTGTGCAGCATCCCCCAATGGCAATCCAATAGTGTGCAGCATCCCCCAATGGCAATCCAATAGTGTGCAGCATCCCCAATGGCAATCCAATAGTGTGCAGGCATCCCCAATGGCAATCCAATAGTGTGCAGCATCCCCCAATGGCAATCCAATAGTGTGCAGCATCCCCCAATGGCAATCCAATAGTGTGCAGGCATCCCCAATGGCAATCCAATAGTGTGCAGCATCCCCCAATGGCAATCCAATAGTGTGCAGCATCCCCCAATGGCAATCCAATAGTGTGCAGGCATCCCCAATGGCAATCCAATAGTGTGCAGCATCCCCCAATGGCAATCCAATAGTGTGCAGCATCCCCCCAATGGCAATCCAATAGTGTGCAGCATCCCCCAATGGCAATCCAATAGTGTGCAGCATCCCCCAATGGCAATCCAATAGTGTGCAGCATCCCCCAATGGCAATCCAATAGTGTGCAGGCATCCCCAATGGCATCCCAAATAGTGTGCAGCCATCCCACATAGTGTGCAGCATCCCCCAATGGCAATCCAATAGTGTGCAGCATCCCCCAATGGCATCCCAATAGTGCGCAGCATCCCCCAATGTGCAGCATTAAAAAAAAAAAAAATGTGTACTCCCAGTTCTTGTTGCTCCCCGCCGCAGGTTCAGAGCGGGCCGATTCCCGCCCAGGGTGGCGTGGCCTGTGACTCCTGCCAGCGTCCAATGATGCTGGCAGGAGTCACAGGCCACACCCACCCCGACCGGAAAGTGCCCGCTGTGAACTCTCGGCTGACTGCCGCTTCCCATCGCCGTTCCCCACCGCCTCTGTAAGAGTGTAAGGGGCGGTGGCAGTCAGTCACGCTGGTAGGAGACACAAGCCGCACCCCCCCTGCCCGATAGCTCACTGTTAACTTGCGGCTGACTGCCGCTCTCCGCCCCCACCGCCTCTTACACTCAGAGGCGTTGGGGAGCGGCACCGGGAAGCGGCAGTCAGCCGCAAGTTCACAGCGGGCCAACTCCAGCTTCTGGATGGGTGTGGCCTGTGACGCCTGTCAGTGTCACAGGCCACGCCCTACCCAGGGGCCGGAGCAGATGAAGGAGGAGGCAGACGGGCAGCGGCAACTACCAAGACTGCGGGGGATCCACGGAATGTAATTTTTTTTTTACATTCGCCCGTTAAGACGCATGGATATTTTCCCCCCACTTTTGGGGAAAAGGAAGTGAGTCTTATAGGGCGAAAAAATACGGTAGTTTTCTATTGGGGTTTGAACCATAAAACCTTTGGTTTGCAATGCTGCATGTTTTACTCTGAGTTATAGTCCCTTCTACAGCTCTATTTGCTCTCACAAATAATAAATCTATAACTCACTGTGTGAAAGTCAGGTGTCAGAAATCGTATTTTGTCTCACACCGACATTATTCTGATACTTGACTATGATATCTGTCCTAAAATGAACACGGTACACTTGGATCTACTAGTGTTTACTGGTCTAACTTTAAATAAACACTTCAAAACAGTATTTCTCAGAAAAAATTTTATTGACAAGAAAATACAGCATAAACAATGTTCCTTTATTGTACTGGACATAATTTACTTTTTAAACAATAAAGAATTAAATGTGTTTGTCATTTAATTTAATTATGAACTGTAATGTCGGAGCCGAAAGCCAGAGCGGGGACAACCCGTGTCCCCCGCTCTGCCATTGTATCTCGTTCAGCGTGCTCTGACACAGTTGGCTGTCGGCGCGCACAGAGCCAGGAAGGGTTGGCGGCACAGGAAGCGAGAGTTAGGACGGGGTTCATGTAAGTATACTTTTTTCTTTTTCTGGGGGATTGGGGGCATGCCACACCTATTACGGGTATTGGAGATGCCACACTGCCTATATGGGGAATGGGAGGGGGAATGCCACACTGCCTATATGGAATAGGAGGGGGGTGCCTTACTACCTATATAGGGAATGGGATGAGGGCATGCCACTCTGCCTATGGAAATGGGATGGGGCATCCCACACTGCCTATAAGGGTAATGGGAGGGGGAATGCCTCATTGCCTCTAAGGGGAATGGGATGAGAATATTTTTTGTTCTTATCTTTCTCCTATTTTTTTAACCACTAGGTGGTTTAGTGGACACCAATTCTTTGAGTATCACCAATGTTGTTGCAATGCAGAATACGATTCAAATACACCACTTAGGCGCACATGTGTTTATGTCATAAGCTACCGGAGGCAAGATCACGGTCTATGCCTCGCTACCGTGTTCAGGGATTGCAGAGAGTCTTTGAGAACAACTTCTAAAGATGTTGTGACAGACTCTCTGCCTCTTAGAATCCACAGATTCATTCCAGACAATGTCATGCTGTTGATTGTGTTACAGGCCGCCATTGTGTGTTGACTGCCATTGTGTTGCTAATTGTGTTACCGGCAGAGTTGAGGGATTGTGTGCCCTGCTGCTATTGGTCGGTGTGTTTGTCATGCAGTTCTCCATCAGGTCCACATTGCATGGAGACTTGTGTATATAAGGCCTAGAGTGGCACTAATAAAGTAAGTTCATCTTCCCCCTCAATACTGAGTTCTGTCTCTTATTGGGGAAACGCTATATCGCAATTCACTAGCCCTTGTAAGGGCTGTTCCTGTTTCCTCACGGATGACTCTGGAATTCCTGCAGCACCTCTCACCAGTGGGAAAAGGACGTCTCTGGCGGGGAAGCCCTCCGGCGATAAGGGTTATCGCTACAGATGTATACTCCACTATTTACAGGGGTAGAGTAGTGACTGTTAATTACATCTGTAGCCAAAAACAGGAGGGTTGAAATTACTGGTTTATTTGCTATTGTAAATTGTTTGGCATTGGCAAATAAGCTGAAGCCATGTACAATTTGCTTTTTACAAGACAAGATGAGGCAACATTTAGTTTGTCTAGATGGAAAAATACAATTCTGTGAGAATCTCACCTGTAGAATTGGTATTATATGCATACAGCACGTCCTGCTCCAGAATATTCATAACGTATAGGGTATACCTCCGCTTCCAGCGCCGTGCACTGCAGGTCATGAAGAAAACAAGCTCCTCCTCCCGGCCCTACATACACCGGAGGACCTCCCACAATCCCCAGCATTGAAAAGCAGTGAGAAGAGAAGCCGGGAGAAATAAGCCAGAATATCTGGCAATAAATTTAGTGATTACAATCGCCATACAGAGGATCCAGAAAGTGAAACCAGGGTGGGGTGGAGCAGGACGTGCTGTATGCATATAATACCAATTCTACAGGTGAGATTCCCACAGATTTGTATTATTCTAAGCATACAGCACGTCCTGCTCCAGACATATTCATAACGTGTGGAACATCCAATAGCAGTGTCCACAAATAGGGTGGGATCCCCTTGAAAAAGGCACAGCCAACAGTAAAGCGCTGTCACCAAATACCATGCTATTTAAGCAACGAGAGCGAAGCTCTAACCTCAACCTTTGAACCTTGTAAAAGGCGAACCGAACACAGACAGTGGACTAGCCAGCTTGTCAACCAGAACACAGTGCTAAAAAGGCCCAAGCCAAGCACCTGTAGTAAGAAAAAGAAAAGTCAATAGGGAGGAATAGTCCTCCTCCTAAAGGAATAGGCCAAGCAACAGCTTAACCATGCTACTACACTAGAAGGCAGCCATGGCAACACAAAAACTTTCCCAGCAGGAATTAAAAATCCAGGTCGCAGACGGAACCAGCAATAATGCTAACAACAGTACTCGACCGAAGCCAAGAGTATTACAGGTCCAGGAGGACGACCAACAGAATATGACCAAGCCAGAGGGCCCTTAGCCCATGGCAATGATCCACCGGCACAACAATAAAGGGGGCACCGGCAGTCCCCAGAAAATACAATCCCAATCGGGGACCAGACGATTCAGGCAGATCTCTAACCCCAGTAGAGGGGTACAGATCCCAAACATCCAATAGCATTTGGGTAGTATCCCAAAGACCAAAGGATCCGGCAAGGTATAAGGGAAGCAAAATAACGCCTGGATCCAAAATGGAGAAAGGCGGGCACCCTACCTCATGGTATACAGCTTATACGCAGGGTATGAATGTATCTAAAAATTTATATAATATATATATATATATATATATATATATATATAATAAATATATATATATATAAAGACTAGGATCAGCAATAGAGCCGTTCCTTAAGGCACAAATCTGACTGGAGCAAGCTCCCCAAAGGAGAAGCATGAAGGAAGAAACAGGTCAGTTAAAGGACCTGAATAAGACCCGTAGAAAAACTGGTAGGGCACCAGAATAAGTCATCCCCTAAAAAGGGGAACTTGGAAACCCCCAGGAAGCACCTGAGCAGACCCTGAAGAATGCTAGTAAAAGATTGGGTCAGGTCTTAATAGAAGAGCGGAGCAGTCCCCAACCATAGACCGAGTCAGTTGTGAGCCACACCAAACACTGCCTATAGGACCCTAGTCCCAGGAGCAGAAATCATCCCGCAAGGAAAAAGCTTAGACCCAGCAGAACAGCGTGGGTGCAACAATATCCAACCTAGTGTGGCAGAAGGAAAAAGGCAAAAAGGAAGACCATTCCAGAGCCTCCAAGGAACAAGACACCCCAAGATTTTTCATCTCCTACAGGGTAAGCACAGAATCTGCCAACGCTCAAGCATGCCTAAGTCACAGGCACCTAAATATGATAAAAATAGGCCTAATGATAGGACAACAGTCCCATTGCCCTAAGCAGAACTCCCTGAGGACCAACTCTCCACTGGGCCACCTAGGCCCTTGGCATAAGGTGCTGCTTGCCATTAGAGACTAACGCAAGCTCTCCCCACGCCCGACAGGGCAAGGAAAAAAGTGTCTCACAGGCAACTAACCTGCCAGAACCACTAACCCCAACCGGGGCAGACCCGCCTGGCCAATAAGTAGTAGTAGAACTCTGTAATAGAGACGGGGTCCACAGGACCCTGCTAGCGTGAGCATCTGGTCTCACCGAGAAATTCCCCCGAGAGGGAAACCACCAGAGGGGCAAGTACTATTAAGTTCCCCCCAGGAATCAGTGGTGCTCTGGAATAGAACCAGGCCCGATGAGCCGCGAAGGGGCAACCGCTGTCCTACCATGGACAAAAAAGTCCCCCAATGGACAGGTGCTAAGACGGAATAGTTCCAACTAGGACCACTAAATGCATAATATGACCAAAAATCCGTCTAGGGATCTGAGCCTTCAGGGTCCCTTCCTAGGACCCCCTTGGGGGCTCAGGAGTATAAACGCCCTTCGACTTTCTGCCAGACCAGGAACCATGGTAACCAACGCAGGGCAATTAGAGAGCGAGAGGAGTGTAATGTTCCACAATAGTACTTTCGAGCAACCCATAGGAGAACAACCGCTTCCACTAGGAGCACCGTAAGTCAACCCAGACCCAGGTTGCAACCCCCTGTCCTAGGGCCAGCGGCTAAGCGCCTCAGAGCCAAATATCGCAGCACCAAATGATGTCAAAGGACAGTCACTAACCGGCACACCAACGGCAATTTTGTCTGCAAGAGACCTTACAGGACAGAGGACCAGTGGCCCCCAACCAGTAAGAACCTTATAGCCAAGGAAGGACAATAAGTGAAGCCTGATCCAGGCACAACCGTGAAACTAGAGGGTGGAACAGAGTTGAAACCGAATTCACCAGGTTCCATCCCGCAACAGCTTTTCTTGAAAGCACAGTAGGGCCTGACAGATCCCCTGGAGGACGCCCCCTGATGCAGTGTGAGCCATCAGACCCTTTAGAACCTTGTGTCTTAACAGAGGGCCCAGCCTAAGCTACAACGTTGTGAGTGGTCACCAATGCCCCACAGAAGAGTGTCCAATATCCAGAAGGCTCCTTGGAATCTTATGAAACATACAAACACGCCACCAGCGGTAAATGGACCCCTGGTGCCTGGTGCTCAAACAGCCCTGTCAAGGGCACCAGGTTGACTGCCTATGGAAACAGATACCCTACCCCCATAGGGGTCAGGCAAATAGACTCCCTTGTCCTGGAAGGGAGAAAGGGGCAGACCCGCGCAGGTGTTCCTGCTTGTATATGATAGAGGCGTTCAGCAAGAAGACCATACCTGACAGGCCTAGTCAAGCCTGCGCACATACCTGAAGAAAGGCATGAAACCAAAGTCCTCCTGACCAACTCCGGGAAGGACCACCCAGCAAATACTATCCCATCTCTGGAGGAACTATCTCCTGAAGCCACTTGGACGAGGCAGAATGCCTCCCGATAGGAGTAAGGTGCTGTGGTCATCCCCTCACCCAGATGGGTGAGGGCGTCCCATCATGCATGAGGGTTATTAGTGAAGGGAAAGGAATTAACCCGGGCCAGAGGGCCCTGGGCGTTGAGCGTCACTCCTGGGACCAGGCGCCAAACCAGGCCATGCAAGGGGCACTCCTGGCTCCTGTTTAACCGTATGATATGGAGGAGGAGGGGTATCCCTTCTCCGCGGGAGGCGCAACGGTGGCCGCTGAGTGGGTGGACTATCCTGATTCTCAAATAAGTCCAGACGAGACCCAAACAGGCGATGCCCTCTAAAGGGAAGCCCCGTCAAGGTCCTCTTGGCTTAATCGTTCGCCCCCCACTGACGAAGCCAGAGTAGGCGACGTATAGCCACCACTTGGGCAGAAGTTCTCGCACACATTTTGATGGTGTCATCCAGAGCCAGAAGGATAAACCTGATAAAAATATCACAGCTACAGAGAGTGTAAAACACCTCCCAGGGAAAATCTTCAGGCTGCTGCTCCAGCAACTTTCTTATAAAGGGTCCTAGCGGCCACTGCCGTGATAGCCGCGGCACAGACAGGGCGTAGAGCCGTGCCAGCACAGGTAAAGGCGTGAGAAGCCAGCCTATCAATGCGCCGATCCTCGGCGTCCCGCAGAGAGCTGTAAGCCGGATCTGTAAGGAAGGGGGGGTTAGGAACCCCAATAATCGGTGCATCCACCAAGACCAAATGTCTACCATCTCGGGGGGAAAAGGGTACTTCCAGACCCAGTCCTCCGGGGTCTTTTGAAGAGCAGCTGGGCATTCCCACTCTTTGAGTACAAGAGAATGGAAATGGGCTTGCTCGAGGAATTCCAAGCGCGACGGCGCAGTGTGGAAACGCCCCCCCTCTCGGTCCAGAGGCCGCACCCGGAGGCGAGACGGACAGAACACTAAAAATTCTGAGTAACATTCCACCAATATCAAGCTGATCCCAATCAGCCTGACCAGCATCATTCTTACCCCTCGGCCTCTCGTCAGAGGAACCTAGGTCAGAGAACAGGTCCCCCTCTTCCGACGAGGCGCTAGCACGAGTGGAAAAATACCATTTTGTGAAATACTCACCTGTAAAATGGGTATTATAAGTATGTCACACACCCCGCTTCAGGTTACTAAATCATTATACATGGGTTATACTCACCGCTAGGTGGCACTCTTGCAGAGAAGTCCAAAAAACAAGCCCCTCCCGGTCTATACATACCTGGTACCTCCTAACAAATCCCCAGTAATTCAAACAGCAATAAGACAAGGTACCAGGAAAAAAACCAACGGTAACCCTCAAGTATAACAAAAAAGCTTCACCATATAAAGAACCAGGATACCAAAAAGGGCGGGTGAAGCGGGGTGTGTGACATACTTATAATACCCATTTTACAGGTGAGTATTTCACAAAATGGTATTATTCTAAGTATGTCACACACCCCGCTTCAGGTTACTAAATCATTATACATGGGACATCCAACAGCAGTGTCCAAAAAGGGCGGGTATCCAACCAGGCAATAATGCAGAAACTCAAACCACTGCAGCCTGCAGAACCTTGCGGCCAAAAACAGCATCCGCTGAGGCCCGCACATCAACCTTGTAAAACTTGGAAAAAGTGTGAACCGAAGACCAAGTAGCAGCCTTACAAACTTGTTCAACAGAAGCCTGGTGCTGAAAAGCCCAGGACGCACCAACCGCACGAGTAGAATGAGCGGTAACACGAAAAGGGGGATCCTTCCCCTTGGCAGAGTAGGCTCTAACAATCGCCTGACGAATCCATTTACTAATGGAAGACTTAGCCGGAGCCAAGCCCTTCCTAGCCCCACAGGACACCACGAAAAAGGCATCAGTCTTACGAAAAGAAGACGTAATACGCAAATAGTACCTGACACAACGTACCACATCCAAACAATGCAACGCCCTCTCCTTGTCATTCCCAGGCCTAGGACACAAGGAGGGAAGAACAATGTCCTGATTCAGATGAAAAGCAGAGACCACCTTAGGAAGAAAGTCTGGCTTGAAGCGAAAAACCACTTTGTCCTGATGTTTCTCAAAATAAGGAGCCTGAATAGACAAGGCTGCCAACTCCGAAACACGCCGAACCGAAGTGATGGCCACCAAAAAGACAACCTTCTGAGTCAACACAGAAAGAGCAACATCCTGCAAAGGCTCAAAGGGAGGAGCCTGAAGAGCAGAAAGGACCAAATTCAAATCCCAAACAGGAAGCAAAGGCTTCCTAGGAGGCCGCAGATGCGAAACCCCCTGGAAAAAAGTCTTGACCAAAGAATGGAGGGCAACAGACCTCTGAAAAAAGATAGACAATGCAGAAACCTGCCCCTTCAAAGTACTAAGCTGCAGACCAGAGTCCAGCCCAGACTGAAGAAATTCCAAAATCCTAGAGATAGAAAAGACCCGGCAGGGCAAAGATCTCGCCTCACACCAGTCAATATAAGATCTCCAAGCCCTATAATAGATGGAAGAGGAGGATCTCTTCCTGGCACTGATAAGAGTCCGAATGACCGAATCCGAAAGGCCTTCCTCCTTCAAGATGGAGGTTTCAGCAGCCAAGCCGTCAAAGCCAGCGTTGGTAAACTGGGGTAACACAGTAGACCCTGAGTGAGAAGATCCGGCCGAAGAGGCAGCTCGAACTGATCCACCGCTAGACAAACGATGTCTGCGAACCACACCCGCCTTGGCCACCTTGGAGCCACGAGAATGGCGGAAACTCCTTCCAGAACCAGCTTTCGCAGAACCCTGCCTAGCATGGGAATCGGAGGAAACCGATAAAGGAACCCCAGGTCCCTCCAGCTCAGCCAGAGGGTCCTGGGATAACGACACGAACGTCGGAAGCTTGTGATTGTGACGAGAGGCAAACATCCACCTCCGGCGTCCCCCACCGAAGACAAAGTGATTGAAACACCTGGGGGTGGAGAGACCACTCCCCCCGGCGGGACGAACACCGGCTCAGAGAGTCCGCCTCCGTGTTTTCCACTCCTGGAATGTACACCGCCGAGATGCACGGCACATGAGTCTCCGCCCAAACCAGGATCAGAGACACCTCCCTGTGGGCACCCAGACTGCGAGTCCCTCCTTCGTGATTGATGTAAGCAACCGCCGTCCGATTGTCCGAACGAACCTGAACCGGCAGACCCTGTAGATGATGTGTCAAGTGAGACAGAACCAACCTGATGGCTCTCAGCTCCAGAACATTGATGGGTAAGTGAGCCTCCTGAGGACCCCACCGGCCCCGGAACCGAAGATCCCTCCAAAAGCCCCCCCAGCCTGACAAACTGGCGTCCGTGGTGACAGTTTCCCAAAGCGGGGTCAGAAATGACCTGCCCCTCGAGAGATTGTCCGAAACCAACCACCACCGTAGAGACTGCCGAACCCGGGGGGACATCCGGAAGGACCGATCCAACGATCCCGGCCGCCGGTCCCAAGACGCCAACAGATGAAGCTGAAGCGTCCGCGTGTGAAACTGCGCGAAGGGAACTGCCTCGAACGAAGCAACTATCAACCCCACCAGTCTCATCCCTAGACGGATGGACGGACGAGGATTGGAAAGAAGAAGCTGAGCCAATTCCTGAATCAAAAGAACCTTGGCCTGAGGAAGAAACACTCTGTGCTGGTAAGAGTCCAAGGACATTCCCAGAAAGGTCACCACCCTGGCCGGAACCAGGGAGGACTTGGAGTAGTTGATCACCCAGCCTAACCTCTCCAGCATAGACACCACCATGTTGGTGTCCCCTTCCGCCTGACTGAAGGAAGGCGCCATGATGAGAAGATCGTCCAGGTAGGGCACAATCCGAATCCCCTGAACTCTGAGCAAGACCATAACACCTTGGTGAACACTCTCGGAGCTACAAACTGAAAATGCCGGTCCTCCACCACGAAGCGAAGGAACCTCTGATGAGCCGGAAAAATCGGAATGTGAAGATATGCATCCTTGATGTCTATGGACGTCATAAAATCCCCCTGCCGAAGCGAAGCGATCGCAGACCGAAGTGTTTCCATGCGAAACTTCCGGGGACGAATAAACCGGTTGAGAAACTTCAAGTCCAGGATGGGACGAAACGACCCATCCTTTTTGGGAACAATGAAGAGATTGGAATAATACCCGCGCCCCACCTCCGAAGGCGGGACCGGACAGATGACTGCCAACTCCAGCAGATTCCTTACCGCCGCCAGGATCCCCTGTGCGGCCAAGGGATCTGAAGGAACACGGGATGAAAAAAAACCTTGGAGGAGGGCGGGACTCGAACTCCAGCCTGTAGCCGGCCGACACCACCTCCCGGATCCACCTGTCTGAGACCTCCTGGTCCCACACCCGGGAGAAGAGTCGCAACCGTCCCCCCACCCGTAAGGGTGAGGGCGCCCCCTCATTGCTGAGTGGGTTTGGCAGCTGGCTTGGGCTTGGCGCCCCAGACGTGAAAAGGGCGACCACGGCCTCTTCCCCTGTTCCAGCTAGCACCCCTGGAAGCCGAGAAGCCCGCACTCCTGCCAGCTCTGGCTCCCCGAAAGGAGGAATTGAAGTGGGCCGCCCCCCGAAAGGAACGACGAAAACTTTTGCGCTGAGGCAACTTACCTCCCTTAGCAACAGAGTCCAGCTTTTCACCGAAAAGCCTCAGACCCATAAATGGAAGAGACGTGAGTGATCTCTTGGAATTAAAATCAGCCGTCCACTGCCGCAACCATACTGAACGGCGAATGGCGACCAACAGAGCCGTAGCCCTGCCTGACATCAACATGGCATCATCCTGGGCTGCCAGAATGAAGGACAAAAAAGAATCACAACGCTTAAGTGCCAGAAACTCAGCACAAGTGGGATTAAGGTCTGAACATAAATCCCTGATGATAGACCTAACCGCCATCAACAAAAGTGCCGAAGCACAGACTGGCCTCAGAACTGAACCCGCACAAACAAAACCATGCCGGGCCAGCTGATCAATCCGGCGATCCTCGCCGTCCTTGAGAGAAGTAGTGTCAGGCGAATGAACAACCGCCGTGTTAGATAGTCCCAGAACTGGAGCATCAACCTCGGGAGGGACAGACCAACACTTGACCAAGTCCGCCGGAAAGGGTTACTTCCTATCCCAGCTAGGCGGCACCCCGACGAGACGCGTAGGTTGCTCCCATTGCTTAAGGACAATGTCCTCAAAATGCTGTTGACTGGGAAACTCCAAGCGCGGCTTGGACACCCCGAAAAGCTGACCCTTAAGCCGAGGAGCAGCTTCAGGCGGATCCAAATCCAAAACCTCAAACATTTGGGCCAGAATGGAAGGAGTATCCAGGACAGGCCCTTCAGACTGATCACCCTCAGCACCCAGCAACTGCTGGCCCTCGGGATCCTCAAATTCATCAACAAGCTCGCCCTCTTCAAGGGGCCAATCCGGCCAATCCAGATCCTCAATAACCTCCTCATCTGAGTCCGGCGGAGGCGGGGACAGATGTCTCCGCTTAGCCGGGGCCTTCTGAGCGACCACAGCGGAAAACATTTTCTCGAGGCTGGCTAATCGTGCGCACACCTCGGACTGCGAATCACCCCCAACGACAACGTCACACGGGGTCCGGAACAGGCGGGGAGGGGAGGGAGATGGTGCGGCCGAGGACGTACCGGGCACCGGGGTGCCGGACTGGCGCTCGATGTTCCGCCGTGCACATGGAATACATAAAATGACATCATCCCCTGGGAGCGGAGACCCACACCCCCCACAGAGCCTGGACTGCCCCGAAGAGCCATTTCCGGTATCTTTGGTAGCCTCCATATGGTGAAATTATGGTATATGCAGTAACCAGGGATTTACGCCTAACTCGACCCGGGATGCCCCTTCAGTACTGACTAAATAGCTATCCTCAACATTTTGGAATTTAGACACAAAAAATTTCCAATTCAAACAATGGCCCCCCCAACTAACCAGGTATATAAGACCGGGAGAGCCCCGCAGCGTGGGATCCCGGGATCTGAAAAACAAAAGACAGCCGTCAAACAAACACACCACAACACCTGGATGATTATATAACAATGATGAGACCAAGGCAGTCTGCATAAAATATTTATAAATTATATATACATACATATATATCTATATCTATCTATATCTATATATCTATCTATATCTATATATCTATCTATATCTATCTATCTATCACCTATGCGGGGAGTATATATATATGGGAAAATATATATATACATATATATATACACACATACATACACATATATATATATACACATACACATATATACATACACATATATACATATACACATATATACATATACATATATACACATATATATATATATATATATATATATATATATACACACATATACACATATATACATACACATATATATATATATATATATATATATATATATATAAAAACATATATAGATACACAGGCAAGGCTGATATGGACCAGGCCGCAGTAGCTCCTTGCCAGCTGGCCAGGGACCAAGACAAAGGGAAGGCCGCCCCCCCCCTGATCGGCGAGGGGGCCCAAACCAAGGCTGCCCACCCCCCTGTCCAGCGGTACCCCAACAAGAAAAAGAAGAAACCGCCTACCTGAATCCAAACAGCAATGGCGGCTGCGCCACGGAGGAACGAGAGGAGAAGAGGGGCGGGCCCAGCAAGAAGCGGGAAACGCTGTGGCCCCGCCCCTCACCAAGCCAGAAGGACACGGCGCGGGCCGCGCAGCCCCGCCCACCCCTCCAGGATCGCGCCACGGAATGGCGCCCGCAAGTGCCGTCAGGCAGGTCGGCGGCGCGCATGCCTCCCGGACCCGCCTGCAACGATTAACACCGCCAGCGGGCGCCGAGCAGTGACACTTGGCGCCCCTGACAGCCAGGCGGGCCAGGTCCGGCCCCGCCCACCGCCGGCCTGGGGAACAGACCGCGAGGCGGGCGCCGAGGAATGTATACAGTTGCACAAACACACACACAGAAGTACAACAATAATAAAACCGACAGGGAGAATGCCAATAGGGGGACCTATCCTACCTAACACAGGGGCATCCCACATCCGGATCACCACGGCCGGACTACCACTATGCCCCATAATATGGGGACGAGTGGAGGAGCTAATATCCTGGGCACTGCTAAGTGCCATCTACCATTGCCCGGCCACCAGCCTAAGCTGGGAGGCTACCAATTAGTCAGGGGTAAAAGAACTAAAACCGGGCAGAAATAGACCATGGGGGGGGGGGGGGGGGGGCGGGGTGTCACCCCGGCTACCTGCAAGCAGGAGACTTCTTTCTTCTGTCTTGTCGCCACCTTGCAGAGAAGAACACTGGGGATTTGTTAGGAGGTACCAGGTATGTATAGACCGGGAGGGGCTTGTTTTTTGGACTTCTCTGCAAGAATGCCACCTAGCAGTGAGTATAACCCATGTATAATGATTTAGTAACCTGAAGCGGGGTGTGTGACATACTTAGAATAGGATACCTCTGAGCCCATAGCACAGGCCGAAGCCGCGGGAGTCCAAGGCCGTTGTCTGTCCGGACCCATCCGGCCGGACAAGCCCTCCACAATCTGGTCAAGTGTGGGCCATCTAGGAGAAAGGCCAATTTGCAACTCGCCACTTGTACAATACTCAACAGGAGTGAGGTTTAGGGAGGGGGAAAGGGGCGAGAAGGAGCGAGGTACAACCTCAAGCATCGCTCGCAATTCCAGCGTCTGTTCAGAACATGACGCGCAGATCCGTGCCCCATCCGCCCCAGCATGGGGGAGACCGCACGATATACACAGCCGGTCCTGTCCCAGAGGGACCCCGGTAACACTATCCTGAGATGCCTCCATATGGTGATTGTGTAATGACAGGATGCCAGTAGGGATTTATGCAATAAGCAACCCTGGATGCCCCAACTACCCGCTGATCAATGTGGGAGATTTTTTGGGAAGGCCCGCTCCTTACACTTATGCGTATAATGTAATATGAAAAAAAATATATATATATGGCTAAGATGGATATGAGGCCGGGAGAGGCCACCGGGAACTCAGCGTCTGAAAGACACAATGGGAAAGAGATGTCAGGGTCATGCGCAGAAGGACAGACAAGGATCAGAGGGATTCGCCCGCAAGGGCACTTACAGCTCAAGTGGAGGAGGAGACCGCCACCATGCGTGCGCGTGAAGCTGACCAAAATGGCGGCCAGACAAGCCCGAAAGGCGGGCTAAATATTCCGCCGTGACGCGAAGCGCGCCGAACTACGGCCCCGCCCATGCAAAAAGAGCGCGAAGCTCTGAGGTAAAACGTAAGGGTAGGAAGCCGCCATTGGCCTAACCGCGCTACAGGGCTGAAGCCCACACTAAAAACGCAGGCACCGCGGAAACATAATGAATGTCAAGCAACATAAAAACACACACAGCGCAGACAAAATAAGGAGCAAGCATCGCGGCTCTGACATCTCTGAACTAATAAAGGTCAGAATAGAAGCCACGAGCGTGACACACCGGCAATACTGAGACCGCCACACGCGTCCCCCCCCCCCCCCCTTTCTTTTCCCCCTAAGTATACGGGGAAAAGAAGGATAATGACGACCCGGTAATAGGGTTCAGTACTAAGTGGGGAATGGGACAGTAACGCGGGAGGGGCATCCATTAGAGGCTCACCATTAGCCTAGACCGCCTACCCTATGGAGGGGGATTGCGGTGGAGTCTAGCTCCGTAAGCACACAAGGTGCTGCCTACCTTCACCCGACCAACGCAGCCCAGGCTGGGAGGCATTATGAATTCTTTCAAGAGAAAAAGGACGGGTGGGAATAGTCCCGCAGGGCCTCGGGCTATAAAGCCCCGCTCGCCTGCGAGAGCGTGATACTTCATGTCTTCGCAGTTTCAGCACTGCAGAGAAAACTGGGGATTGTGGGAGGTCCTCCGGTATATGTAGGGCCGGAAGGAGGAGCTTGTTTTCTTCATGACCTGCAGTGCACGGCGCTGGAAGCGGAGGTATACCCTATACGTTATGAATATTCTGGAGCAGGACGTGCTGTATGCTTAGAATAAAGTTGGAACTCCTCCCATTCTTGCCATCGGAACAAAAAACTAAAATAAACAAGTTTGTTTGACAATGTTCTGCAGTTGTCATCTGTATTCTAAGGAAGCAATGATATTGTGCGACAAATGCCAGATGTGGCTACACTTTTCATGTGCAGGCATAGCCGTAACAAACAAACGAATTAACCGCAAATTTTTTTTTGAACATCAGCCTTAACCCCCAAATAATACCATTTTGTGAATACTCACCTGTAAAATGGGTATTATAAGTATGTCACACACCCCACTTCAAACATTAATTATTACACTTGGGTTATACCACCAGCAGGTGGCGACGTTGCAGAGAAGTCATGAAAAACGAGCCCCTCCTGGTCTATACATACCTGGTACCTCCCACTCATTCCCCAGTATTCAAAACAGCAGTAAAGACAAGGTACCAGGAAAAAACCCATTGGTAACCCTCAAACTGTAAACGAAACTTCACCTATAAAAAATCCGGGATACCAAAAAAGGGCGGGTTAAGTGGGGTGTGTGACATACTTATAATACCCATTTTACAGGTGAGTATACACAAAATGGTATTATTCTAAGTATGTCACACCCCCCACTTCAAACATTAATTATTACACTTGGGACATCCAAAAGCAGTGTCCAGAAAAGGGCGGGTATCCAACAAAGCCATAATGCAAAACTCAAACCACTGCAGCCTGCAGAACCCTGCGGCCAAAAACAGCATCCGCTGAAGCCCGCACATCACCTTGTAAAACTTGGAAAAAGTGTGAACAGAAGACCAAGTAGCAGCCGTACAAACTTGTTCAACATAGGCCTGGTGCTGAAAAACTTAAGGCACTCCAACAACACGAGTAGAATGAGCAGTGATACGAAAAAAAGGGGAAACCTTCCCCTTGGTAGAATAGGCCCCAACAACAGCCTGACAAATCCATTTGCTAATGGAAGACTGAGCAGGAGCCAAACCCTTACTAGGCCCAACAGGGCACCACGAAAAAAACATCAGTCTTACGAAAAAAAGAAACAAACAGTACTTCACCCAGCGTACCACATCCAAACAGTGCAAACCCTCTCCTTGTCATTCCTAGGCTTAGGACACAAGGAAGGAAGAACAATGTCCTGGTTAAAATGAAAAACAGAGACCACCTTAGAAGGAAGTCAGGTTTGAAGCGGAAAACCACCTTGACCTGATGTCTCTCAAAGTGAAGAGCCTGAACCAACAAGGCTGCCAACTTCGAGACAAGCAGAAAAGAAGTGATGGCCACCAACAAGGCAACCTTCTGAGTCAGAGTAGGAAGAATAACCTGCAAAGGCTCAAGGAGAAGCCGGAAGAGCAGAGAGAACCAAATTCAAATCCCAAACAAGGAGCAAAGGCTTCCTAGGAGGCCGCAGATGCGAACCCCCTGGAAAAAAAAAAAAAAAAAGTCCTGACCAAAGGATGGAGTGCAAATTACCTAAAAAGATTGAAGGGGCAGGTTCTGCCTGTCTAAGAACTCAGCTGAAGACCAGAGTCCAGCCCAGATGAAAGAAATTCCAAAATCCTAGAAACAGAAAAGACCCGACAGGGCAAAGATCTAGCCTCACACCAATCAATATAAGATCTCCAAGCCCTACAATCTATAAGATTCCCGGGCCGATCACCTCCCTCCCCGAGATCGGGATGTCCCGTGGGGTGAAACCCCCCAAACTCCTTACCTTATCTTCGGCGGCGGCCGGCCGGCTCCCTCGCGCCCCTCTAGACGTGCGCGTGCCCGCGCCGGCCGTCTGAATGGCCGGCGCGGGCACGCGCGCGTCAAGAGGGACGCGCGGGAGGCGGCGGCGGAGGAGCCGCTTGTCCGTCGGCGCAGGGAGAGGTGAGTTCGGGGGGGTTTCACACAGCGGGGCACCCCGATCGGGGGTGTCCCACCGAAGTGGACCAAGACCCAGGATAGTCAAAATCCTGGGTGTTGGTCCACTTTAAGATGGAGGTTTCAGCAGCCAAGCCGTCAAATCCAGCGATGGTAAACTGGGGTAGCACAGTTGACCCCGAGTGAGGAGATCCGGCCGAAGAGGCAGATCGAACTGATCCACTGCCAGACGAACCATGGCTGCGAACCACACCCGCCTTGGCCACCTTGGAGCCACAAGAATGGCGGGAACCCCTTCCAGAACCAACTTTGGCAGCACCCTGCCTAGCATGGGGATCGGAGGAAACAGATAAAGAAACCCCAGGTCCCCCCAGCTCAGGGCCATGGCATCCGCCGCCATAGCCAGAGGATCCTGGGAAAGCGACACGAATGTCGGAAGCTTGTGATTGTGACGAGAGGCGAACAGATCCACCTCCGACGTCCCCCATCGGAGACCAAGTGACCGAAAAACCTGGGGGTGGAGAGACCATTCCCCCCGGCGGGACGAACACCGGCTCAGAAAGTCCGCCTCCGTGTTTTCCACTCCTGGAATGTACACTGCCGAGATGCAAGGGACATGAGACTCTGCCCAAACTAGGATCAGAGACACCTCCCTGAGGGCACCCAGACTGCGAGTCCCTCCTTGGTGAGTGATGTAAGCAACCGCCGTCCGATTGTCCGATCAAACCTGAACCGGCAGGCCTTGGAAATGCTGCGTCAAGTGAGACAGAACCAACCGGATGGCTCTCAACTTCAGAACATTGATGGGCAAGTGGGCTTCCTAAGGACCCCACCGCCCCCGGAACCAAAGATCCTTCCAGAAACCTCCCCATCCTGACAAACTGGCGTCCGTGGTGCCAGATTCCCAAAGCGGGGTCAGAAATGACCTGCCCGTCAGAAGATTGTCCGAGACCATCCACCACAGAAGAGACTGCCGAACCCGGGGGGACATCCGGAAGGACCGGTCCAACGACCGCGGTCGCCGGTCCCAAGACGCCAACAGATGAAGCTGAAGCGCCCGCGTGTGAAACTGCGCGAAGGGAACTGCCTTGAAAGAAGCTACCATCAACCCCACCAGTCTCATCCCTAGCTCGATGGACGGGCGAGGATTGGAAAGAAGACCATCCACCACAAGCTGAACCAATTCCTGAATCAAAAGAACCTTGGCCTGAGGTAGAAACTCTGTGCTGGCAAGAGTCCAAGGACATCCCCAGAAAGGTCACCACCCTGGCCGGGACCAGAGAGGACTTGGGGTAGCTGATCACCCAGCCGAACCTCTCCAGCATAGACACCACCGTGCTGGTGTCCACTTCCGCTTTTACTGAATGACGGAGCCATGATGAGAAGATCGTCCAAACAAGGCACAATGCGAATTCCCTGAGCTCTGAGCAGAGCCATCACGCCCGCCAACACCTTGGTGAACACTCTCGGAGCCGAGGTGAGGCCGAATGGAAGAGCTACAAACTGAAAACGCCGATCCTCCACCACAAAGCGAAGCAACCTCTGGTGAGCCGGAAAAATCGGAATGTGAAGTTATGCATCCTTGATGTCTGTGGACGTCATAAAGTCCCCCTGCTGAAGAGAACTGATCGCAGACCGCAGAGTTTCCATGCGAAACCTCCGGGGACGAATAAACTGGTTGAGCAAACTTCAAATCCAGGATGGGCCGGAACGACCCATCCTTTTTGGGTACAGTGAAGAGATTGGAATAATACCCGCGCCCCACCTCCGAAGGAGGGACCGGGCAGATGACTGCTAATTCCAGAAGATTCCTTACCGCCACCAGGAGCCCCTGCATGACCAAAGGATCTGAAGGGACACGATACCTGAAAAACCTTGGAGGAGGGCGGAACTCGAACTCCAGGTTGAAACCGGCCGACACCACCTCCCGGATCCATCTATCCGAGACCTCCTGGTCCCATACCCGGGAGAAGAGTCGTAGCCGTCCCCCCGCCCGTAAGGGTGAGGGCGCCCCCTCCTTGCTGAGCGGGCTTGGCAGCTGGCTTGGGCTTGGCGCCCCAGACGTGAACGGGACGGCCACGGCCTTTTACCCCTGTTCCAGCTGGCACCCCTGGAAGCCAAGAAGCCCGCACCCCTGCCGGCTCTGGCTCCCCGAAAGGAACAACGAAATTTCTTGCGCTGAGGAAACTTACCTCCCTTGGCAACAGAATCAAGCTCCTCTCCTGAAAAGTCTCAAACCCAGAAAGGGAAGAGCTGTGAGCGATCTCTTGGAATTAAAATCAGCAATCCACTGCCTCAACCACACTGAGCGGCGGATAGCTACCAACAGAGCCGTAGCCCTGCCACACATTAACATGGCATCATCCTGAGCGGCAAGAATAAATGAAACGAAGGATTCACAACGCTTAAGGGCAAGAAACTCAACACAAGTAGGATCAAGATCCACACATAAATCCCTGACAATAGATCTAACCGCCAATGATAAAAGTGCCGAAGCACAAACAGGCCTCAATACCGAACCCACACTGACAAAACCATGGCGGGCCAGCTGATCAATCCGGCGATCCTCGCCGTCCTTAAGAGAAGTTGTGTCAGGAGAATGTACAACCGCCGTATTAGATAGTCCCAAAACCGGGTCATCAACCTCGGGAGGGACAGACCAACACTTCACCATGTCCGCCGGAAAGGGATACATCCTATCCCAGCCAGGAGACACCCCAACGAGACGCGTAGGCTGCTCCCATTCCTTAAGGATAACATCCTCTAAATGCTGTTGACTGGGAAACAACAAGCGCGGCTTGGACACTCCAAAAAGCTGACCCTTAGATCGAGGAGCAGCTTCAGGAGGAACCAAATCCAAAACTTCAAACATCTGGGCCAGAATGGACGACGTATCAGGAACGGACCCCTCGGTTGGGCCACCTTCATCGCCCAGCAACTGCTGACCAGCTCACCTTCTTCAAGGGGACGATCTGGCCAATCCAGATCCTCCTCATCTCAGTCCGGCGTAGGCGGAGACAGGTGCTTCCGTTTAGCCGAAGCCTTCTGAGCGACCACAGCGGAGAACATCTTCTCAAGACTGGCCAATCGGGCACAAACGTCCGATTGCGGATCACCCCCAGTGACCACGTCACACGGGGTCCTGAACAGGCGAGGAGGAGAGGGGGATGGCGCGGATGACGAAGTACCGGGCACCAGGGTGCCGGACTGGCGCTCAATGTTCCGCCGAGCACATGGAATGCAAATAATGACATCATCCCCTGGGAGCGGAGTCCCACACCTCCCGCACATCTTGGACTGCCCCGCAGGACCATTCCCAATATCTGAGGTAGCCTCCCTATGGTGTATTTATGGTTATTTACTGAACCCAGGGATTTACGCCGTAAGCGACCCGGGATGCCCCTTTAAAATTCAATATACAGATATAAATTTAAAAGTCCTGATCATGGGACCAAATAAGGAATGTGATAACCTAAAAAGCCCAAACTAGCCAGGTATATAAGACCGGGAGAGCCCTGAAGGATGGGATCTCAAGATCTGTAAAACAAAAAGACAACAAACATTCCAGCACAACACAAACAGGGAAAATACCGTACAATAAATAAAGAGCCCACATGCCAGAACACTGGCTAAATACCCCTGCCATCACCCCCACAGGGGGGGGGGGGGGAGGGGGGGCGCAATCCAAGCATAATAATAATAATCAATCTGCAGGGCTACCTTAAACAGCCGACCTCAAGCCCTGCATAGCAAAGACCCCGCAGAGATAACGAAGGCCTCCTTAGCCCCGCAGCTAGATGGAGGCCCCGACCAGACCCAAGCAGCACCGCCAAGGAGCGAAGGGGAGACGAGGGGCGGGCCCACAGAAACGCGGGAGCGCAGCGGGCCCGCCCCCTTCCCAACTGGCCGGTCACGGCGCGGGCCGCGCAAGACGCGGCCAAGCCCATCCCCGTCGCCGAGCTGAGCAGCAGGCGCCATCAAGAGATGGCGCCCGCAGAAGAAAAAACCGACGGACCAGCGGCACGCGTGCCGCCGGGCCCCCCCCCGCTGACAAGGGAACGCTGCGAGCGCCGAGGAGGTCCTCGGCGCTCACATCCGAGCCGCCCGGCTCCGCCCCCATCCCCGATCACCTCAAAAGGAACACAAAGTGGAACACCAAGGCGGCGGGCCGGCAAAACCCTCGCCCGACCGCCCGGACAATATGCCAGCTAAATCTAAAAAATAAAAATAAAGCGAGGGGATCTACAAGTAAAACGGATGCCAAACGGCCCAACACAGCACAGACACCCGTCCACACACACAAACAGGCCAAGCGCCACAACCAGTCACATCCAAACACATAAAACTAACAACTGTTAGGACTGGCATGAACAGGGTCTTGAACCAGTGATCTACTGTTGGTCATCACTCAGAGTTCACTCTTCTAGCCACTGTACTATTTGTTGTGGTCCTAAGGGCAAATGAGGGCTGGGGCATCCCACATCCGGATCACCAACCGGATTACCGCTATGCCCCATAATATGGGGTCGAGCGGAGGAGCTAATCTCCTGGGCACCATGAGTTCCATCTACCCTTGCCCGGCCTACAGCCTAAGCTGGGAGGCTAACAAACAATCAGGGGATTAAAAACAAAAGAACCGGGCAGAAATAGACCATGGGGGGGGGGGGGGGGTGTTACCCCGGCTACCTGCAAGCAGGAGACTTTTCTTCTGTCTTGTCACCATCTTGCAGAGAAGAAAAACTGGGGAATGAGTGAGAGGTACCAGGTATGTATAGACCAGGAGGGGCTTGTTTTTCATGACTTCTCTGCACGTCGCCACCTGCTGGTGGAGTAACCCAAGTGTAATAATTAATGATTTAAGTGGGGTGTGTGACATACTTAGAATAAAGTCCTGACCAAAGGATGGAGTGCAACTGACCTAAAAAGATAGACAAGGCAGAACCTGCCCCTTCAAAGTACTCAGCTGAAGACCAAAATCCTAGAAACAAAAAAGACCCGACAGGGCAAAGATCTAGCCTCACACCAACCAATATAAGATCTCCAAACCCTATAATAGATGGAAGAAGAGGATCTCTTCCTGGCACTGATAAGAGTCCGAATGGCCGAATCCGAAAAACCCTCCTCCTTTAAGATGGAGGTTTCAGCAGCCAAGCCGTCAAAGCCAGCGTTGGTAAACTGGGGTAATACAGTTGACCCTGAGTGAGGAGATCCGGCCAAAGAGGCAGATCGAAACTGATCCACTGCCAGACGAACGATGTCTGCGAACCACACCCACCTTGACCACCTTGGAGCCACAAGAATGGCGGGAACCCCTTCCAGAACCAACTCTCGCAGCACCCCGCCTAGCATGGGAATCGGAGGAAACAGATAAAGATACCCCAGGTCCCCCCAATTCAGGGCCATGGCATCTGCCGCCAGAGCCAGAAGATCCTGGGAAAGCGACACGAATGTCGGAAGCTTGTGAATGTGACGAGAGACAAACAGAACCACCTCCGGCGTCCCCCACCGGAGACAAAGCGACCGAAACACCTGGGGGTGGAGAGACCATTCTCCCCGACAGGAAGAACGCCAGCTCAGAAAGTCCGCCTCCGTGGTTTCCACTCCTGGAATGTCTACTGCCGAGATGCAAGGGACATGAGTCTCTGCCCAAACTAGGATCAGACACCCCCCTCTGAGGACACCCAGACTGCGAGTCCCTCCTTGGTGATTGATGTAAGCAACCGCCGTCCGATTGTTCGATCGAACCTGAACCGGCAAGCCCTGTAAATGCTGTGTCAAGTGAGACAGAACCAACCTGATGGCTCTCAGCTCCAGAACATCGATAGGCAAATGGGCCTCCTGAGGCCCCCGCAGCCCCTGAAACTGAAGATCCTTCCAGAAGCCTCCCCACCCCGACAGACTGGCATCCGTGGTGACTGTCTCCCAAAGAGGCGTCAGAAAAGACCTGCCCCTCAAGAGATTGGCTGGGACCAACCACCACTGAAGAGACTGCTGAACCCGGGAGGACATCTGAAAAGACAGATCCAACGACCTTGGACACCGGCCCCAAGCCGCCAACAGATGAAGCTGAAGCGTCCTTGTGTGAAAATGAGCAAAGGGAACCGCCTCGAAGGAGGCCACCATCAATCCCACCAGTCGCATTCCCTGCCGGATAGACGGGATAGAGGGTTGGACAGAAGAAGCTGAGACAATTCCTGAATCAAAAGGACCTTGGAGTGAGAAAGAAACACTCGGTGATGGAAGGAATCCAGAGACATTCCCAGGAAGGACACCACCCTGGAAGGAGAGAGGGAGGACTTGGGATAGTTGATCACCCAGCCGAAACTCTCCAGAGTGGACACCACGGTCCTGGTGTCTGTCTCCGATTGACTGAACGAGGAAGCCATGATGAGAAGGTAGTCCAAATAAGGCACAACGCGAATTCCCTGGGCTCTGAGGAGGGCCATCACCCCTGCCAGCACCTTGGTGAACACCCTTGGAGCAGAGGTAAGGCCGAACGGAAGAGCCACAAATTAAAAATGCTGATCTTCCACCACGAACCTGAGGAATCTCTGGTGTGCCGGGAAGATAGGGACATGAAGATAAGCGTTCTTGATGTCTATGGACGTCATGAAGTCCCCGTGACAAAGAGAATTGATGGCTGAGCGCAGAGTTTTCATGCGGAACTTCCGGGGGCGGATAAACCCGTTGTTGGCAGATGCTAGGCCTCAGATTCTTCTAACAGAATGGCTGAAGCGAACAAAATGGCTGCCAGATTCACATAACAGGAATATATATGTAATATATTATTTGCTTGCAAGCTTCATTTGGAAATGTAATTGCAGAAATGTATGCTAGCGAAACTTAACTGTCAAACCGCAATAACAGCCGCAATAACAGCCAGATGGGGCAACTTCTGTAAATGCTAAGTGCTGACCTTTTCCTCTGTGGAAACTGTCAGTTTGAACCGTTATGTTGTTTTAACATATATGTTGAAAATGTTGACCAAGTGCATACTGTGTCTGTGGTTTTTTGCTATATAAGTCCTCCCTAAAGCGGAAGTAAATTAGAATTTGTACTGGGTTTTTGTGTCTGTCGTTTATTGTCGAGCCCAGTCGCAAGTTCTCTAAGATCTTAAGTCACAGATTAGAATTATTTCAATTATCAGACACCGTGCCTTCAAAAGGGAATCCAGAGAGATCGCCCTAAAGAAAAGACTCATCCTTTCAGTGGTGGAGTTTGATGCGGGCAACACACCTTGAAGGGGGTAAGTAATTTTATTTACTAAACCCCGAGGGAAGGTTAAAAGTGTTGGCCCTTTAGTTGCCTCTCGCAATTAGGCGAGTTGTACAGGGACACGGGTTGTCGCCTGAGATATAGAAAAAGCGCGCTATAGAAATTCATAGGACGTGTCTGCACTTGGATATTTCTAATGTGTGATTAGTCTGTCTTGTGTTGGTGTTCATAGAGTTATAAGTTTATCTGTTTGTATTGTCGGACAGTCCTGAAGGTGAGCAGGACTCAGGCAATTGACTTTAGAAGTATAAGATGGGTCAGGCTGAAAGCAAGATCCCCCATGTTGGTGAAGATTGTATTCATTATGTAGAGAGATTAACGGGAGGGGCGTATTATACCTTACCGTTTGTGGAGAATATGGCAGGTTGGACGGAGGCTATGGGTAGCCCCCATCCTTTCCCTAGAACAGGAGGTAGTGACCCCTATTATATGGAAATGATAATGGGAATGTGCCTTGGAGATAAAAAGGCGTGGCCCTATTATCCAGGGGATCCTAATTGGGATAAGTCTTATATGAGAGAGTGTGGGATAAAATGGTTAGAAATAGCACCAGGGTGGTATAGGAGAAATGGATTAATGAGTCTCAGGAACAAAGTTAGTAAAAAGGAATTAGAGAACAGACATAAAAGTGAGAAATTGAATTATGAAATTAGAAATCATTCCAACCCCGACATTAAACCTAACGCTCCGCCCCCACCATATGATACGAAGGAGCTCAGACCTAAACAGGTAAAAGTAAAAACTGTAACTACCACTCAATACCCCTCCCTAATGCCATTCCAAGGAAATGATTTGAGTCCCACGGCAGCCGTGATAACAATGGCGGCAGTGGAACAAACTAAATACAATAGGAAACAAAAAGAGGAGAGAATAGATGTGGAAGAAATAAAGAGAAAAAGGGAAAAAGAGAAAGAAAAAAAGAAAATGTTACAAAATATCCTTCCTCCGAATGAGAACCAATGGTCACATGCTGATGAACAGCAACCAGAAAAGACGCTAGGAGAGGAGGAGGATAAGGGACATGAAGAGGAATTAGACACAGAATCTTTCACAGTTAATGTTACTGATAAGAAAACCAAGCCAGCTAAGCAAACACGCCTGTGTCAGGACAAACAAATCATACTTAACGTTAACATAGGGGAGTCCCCGAAACAGACCAGGAACCAGTCTAAACGAACACTGGATAATACACTTAAAAAACCAACAGGAGACATAGATTCCACAGAGACCCCCGGAGTAACAGCAGCAGCAGCGCCCACTGCATCACCAAGCTCCATGACCATGGTCAGTACATACAATCCTTTCATAACAGCAGGAGACATTCTGGTCATCACCCCTCCTGATATGAAAGAATTAGATCACATGGCCAAACACTGTCCACACCCCTCCAAATCCTCCAAAGGTACAATTGCTTACCTTCGGAGGGCAATTAAAGGGAAAAATTATATGCCCGAAGACATTAAGATGGTTTTAGAGATGGTAGTGGGGGAGAATAGTCCACTTAGCTGGGTTGGGATACCACACATGGAAAAGGACACACCCGCACATACAAGGCCAGGTGCAATACCCCTGTACCAAGAAGGAAATGAAGCTGAAATGTGGGAAGCATTAGAACATCACTTGAACCAGGTGTTTAAGCCCAGAGCTGATATGGCACCCTCTCTTGCATGTAAGCAGAAAAAAGGTGAAACATTGACTGAGTTTTGGAAGAGATTTCTACAGGTTTGGCGTTTAGAAAGTCAGATGGGAGATGGCCCAGGGATACCCGCCCTGTGCATCAGTACATTTATCTCCAACTGCCTACCAAGTTTAGGTTTACAAATTAAGCAGCAAATAGATGGATGGACTGAGATGCCAATAGAAGAGTTTGGTAGAAGGTTAATAAGTAAAGATGCAGCAGGATGCTTTGAAGTAATAAGACCGTCAGTGACACACGCAGCACAGCTCAGCATACCAGAGCCAGTTCCATATCCCTTTGGGGACCCGTGGGGACAGCAGCAATACTGGGAAGAGAAACGCAGGTCAGCCCGTGCCGCCCCTAGGGGTAGAGGGCGAGGCAGGGGAAACAGAGGAAATCTCAGACAGCAATGGGGAGACAGACAGGGACCCCCCAAACAGCAGGCCAGGAATGCTGGCTGTTTTAATTGTGGTGCAATGGATCATTGGAGAGCCGATTGCCCATACCCTGACACACACAAGCAGGTTTCAAACAGACCTTCGCAGGCTGCTCCCGCCAATGTACAACACAATACCCCTCGCCTCAATGTTGACTGGCAAAATGTAGGTCCCCAATGAAGGTGCCCAGGGGCAAATCCCACCTTCCCAGTAGTCTCACAGCATTTCTCCCAGCAGCCCTGCATTGATTTGATGATTAGTAAAAAGAAATTAACATTTTTAGTGGATTCTGGAGCTACATGTAGCGTATTGGGGAGAAATGCATACACGGGACCAAAGGAAGAGGCCGGCCCCTCCATGGGTATTAATGGGATATTAACACAAACATTTGAAACACCACCGCTCACGGTGACGGACCTCCATCAGAGCCCCCCGATCAACCATGTCTTTAAAATCATGACCAGTTGTCCTGTTAACCTGTTAGGCAGGGATTTAATGGCGAAAATGGCTATTTCCCTCAGGGTAAATTCTGAAGGCGGTGTCCGAGTTGATAGTGACACTTATAGGCTCACACCTGTGAACAAGAGGAGAAACTGCCATGCAGACTCCTACTTCCCCGTCATCCTCCCAGATGACCCCTGCCTCAAATTGGTCCCTCCGGAGGTATGGGCTACTGGGGACTACGATGTGGGTTTTACAAATGTCACTCCTTATCGAGCCGTCTTAAAGAAGGGATCACAGCCAGTCTATATTAAACAATACCCCTTGAACAAAGAAAGGGAAGAAGGTATAAGACCTTTAATAGACAATTTTCTACAACAAGGCATATTAGAAAAAGCAGTATCACCATATAATTCCCCAATTCACCCAATTAAGAAACCTGATGGAACTTACAGATTCGTACAAGACCTGCGTGCTATAAATAGCCTGGTAGTACCGTTGGCTCCTATCGTGCCCGACGTGGTGTCACTTCTAACCGCCATTCCCGAAGACGCAAAAATATTCAGCGTCTGCGATATAAAGAACGCTTTTTTTGGGATCCCAGTGCATCCCGAGACACGCCCGCTCTTCTCATTCCAATACCGCGGAGAATCCCTAAATTTTACCCGTTTGCCGATGGGATTTTTGAACAGTCCAGTTGTTTTTTCCATTGTTTTAAGAGAAGTGCTAAAAGCATATAAACCGAACTGTAACTCGATTGTTCTGACCTACTGTGATGATTTATTACTGGCCAGTCAATCAATAACCTCAGCCCGAGAGGATGGAGTCCTCCTATTAAAATGTCTCTGTCAGCATGGGATAAAGATTTCTGTTAAGAAATTACAATGGTGTCAGCAGCGTGTTGAATATTTGGGATTCGTGTTGTCACAGGGAAAAAGAGAGTTAAATCCCAAACGTGTAGCGGCAATCGTGGAATTGGGGCCTCCACAGAATAAAAAAAACATGCTAAGTTTTCTTGGAATGATTAGCTATTGCCGTCAATGGATCCCAGATTGTTCTTATTATGCCAATATACTGAGAGTGGCCACGGGCACTGATCAACCTGACACCATAGAATGGTCTGATGAAATGTTACATGCTTTTAAAAGGTTAAAGGAGGCACTGACAAATTCTCCAGGGCTCGGTTTACCAAACTATGTGAAGGTCTTTCACCTGTATGTACGTGACTTTTGTAAGGGATACAGCTCGGTTTTAGCTCAAAGCCATGGGGGTAAATTAAGACCCGTGGCATACTTCTCTAAGCTTCTCCCGGTTCAAGTTCAAGGAATGCCAGGCTGTTTACGAGCGTTGGCATCTTGTGCAATGGCAGTTGAACAGGCCATTTCGGTCACGCTGGGACACCGCACGATACTGCATGCAGGACACAATGTAAAACATTTAATGAACAATTTACATACCCAACATATGACAGCACAGCGATTTAGCGGATATGAAGTAATCCTTTTGTCAAATCCCCATCTAGAGATCAAATATGCCCCAAATACCGAGGGACCTGCCCCGATATTAAATGCATTATTAGGTTTAAAAAGTGAGGCTGACAAAATTCCTCCACGCCATGACTGTGGTGAAGTAATCCAACAAGAGACTGCACCACGCCCAGACCTGGAGTCTGAGCCAATCGCAGGTTCAGAGCTTGTCTTCGTTGACGGCTCGTGTTCCCGGCCCAGAGATGATGTGTTTCAAACGGGGTATGCGGTCGTCCAGCTCCCAGAAAATATAATTGAAGCCAAAAGAATTCCTTTTAAGTCTGCTCAAGCAGCCGAGATAATTGCGCTAACACGTGCTTGCGAGCTTTTCAAGGGTCAATCGGTCAGCATAGTAACAGACAGTCGTTATGGTTTCTCAGTTTGCCACGACTTTGGAAGGATATGGGAAAAACGTGGATTCATCTCCGCGGATGGGAAACCTATTTCACATGCAACGCTAGTGAAAAATCTTTTAGCAGCTATCATGTTACCAAAGCGACTCGCTATCATACATTGCAGGTCACACACAGGAAGTCAAACGGAAATGGCGAGAGGAAATGCTTTGGCAGATCGGGTGGCGAGAGAAGCAGCTAGACAGAAAACTCTGACAGGAAGCCATCTGGGTCTTAATGCTCACACTGCATTAACCCTTACTATGCTAACGCTAGATGCCATTGATTTTACAATAGGATGTCTGCAGGAGCAGACATCTGTTTCTGAAGTGGGGGACTGGGCACGGGCAGGGGCGCAGAAATCAATGGCTGGGATTTGGTGCATCGAGGGTAAACCATGCATACCAATACATAGTGCCCCCTTATTTATTTCTCAAGCACACGGCATAGGACACAAAAGTGCACAACACACTTACATGGCGGTGAAACAAAGTTTTTTCATTTTACAATGTGAGAAACAAGTGAAAGCTTATGTAGAGAAATGCATAACATGCCAGATGAATAACCCCAACATTTCACATAAGCCACAGCATGATCATCTAGTTTACCCCACAGAACCCTGTACTGATTGGAACATTGACCATACACACATTACAGTTACACCAGGAGGTAAGCCTGAAGTTTTACTAGTAATGGTAGACATGTTTTCAAAATGGCCAGAATGCTTTCCAGTCAAGAAAGAAAATGCTAAGACCGTAGTGAAAATTTTGACACAAGAAATAATACCGCGCTTTGGATGCTTTTCGCGCATACGCAGCGATAACGGCACAGCCTTTAAAGCCAAAATATGTCAAGATTTAGTAGAACATTTAAACATTGAATGGCAGTTTCACATCCCATACCATCCTCAAAGTTCAGGGATAGTGGAGCGCATGAATAGAACAATAAAAGATAAACTTAGAAAAGCTACTGAAGGAACTTTTAAAAACTGGAAACACAAGCTACCCGCAGTTTTAGCTGAAATAAGGATGACACCTAATAAAGTAACTAAGCTTTCTCCTTATGAAATATTAATGGGTAGACCATTTCCTTTGCCATGGCACAGGACCATTAGAGAGACTAGCGAAGAAGGGAAGTGCAGGCAGGAGGAATACACCAGGGCTCTGGTGGAGAAGCTCACTGCTAGTGAAACACTTGTCTGTCAGAAGTTTCCTTCTCTTTTACAGGACTCGTTTCATGACATAAAGATTGGAGACACGGTGTTAGTGAAAAAGCACGGTAATCAACCGAAGATCGAGTTCCCATTCGAGAAGCCGACGAAGGTGATAGCAGTCGCTCGGACGGCCGTGCTTGTGGAAGGAAATCAGAATTGGATTCACGCCACGCGGGTGAAAAGAGTCCCTACACTTCAGATACTGAACGAGGATGAAGTACTGCAAGTTAAGGGATTGGATGCCCCACCAAGGGGGCCACAGCCAGACATCCCCCCAAGGGGACAAGAAGAAGCTGGTTGCAGACCCCCAGCTAGGAACAATGGGTCCGAAGAAAGGCCAGCACTGGTTTGCCCGCTGGTTCTATGGCTCCAATCATTTTTGCACTGCAATGATTCTGTCTTTTCTGATAGTGTCAGTAATATGGGTTGTGTGTAGCTGTGTCTATGATCGCCCCGCCATAGGTCCACTTCAGCGGGTATGTGAACCTTTGGGTTTGAGACCAAGTGCCCTTATACCCCCCTCCCCGCATCCGCAGGCTGAAACTCACATGCCACATGTTGTAAAGAAAAGGTCTACAGGAGATAAGCTCATCTCCAAATACGTGAGTAAAAACACCAAAGGTGAAGTAACATTCTGGTTCAATACCTCAGAGCCCAGCATGATTTACACTTTTGATCTATGTGACGTATATCCTTGTGTGGGAGATTCGTCAAACATATATAGATTTGAGGGATTCAAATTTGCACACTATTATATCTGCGTCACAGATGATTACTGGGGCCGGAATTGTGACCACTGGGGATCGGTGGGATGGAATACGAGGGATGCCTATGGAACTGGTAGGGACTGGGGATACCGACCGGAGAGTGCCCTAGCAAAAAAGGATGAGCAGGGAAGATCCCTATTGCAGAGGATGAAGCTGTATAGAAAAAAAGGAGCGCTCTGTGGTAGATACTTCCCCGGCACGCCGGGGTATAGGTGTGTACCTCTGACACTCTCCATAGAATCTCCCTCCCCTAATGACGAGGGTACTTATGTGTTGGGCATTCATAATTGTCCCTGTTCTCCCAATCATAGAATTAAATTTTATATAAAAAATATTGCTGGTAAGTCTGAACCCAACCTCACCCCAAATATATTAACTGAAGGCCTCTCAAACATAAAGGTGCAGACCGAAGCTGACCCTGAGGAGACTTTAGCTACTGAAACAGGATTCCAGGGACAACAGAACCTGTGGTTACAATGGGCCCACTACACTGCAGCTAAGCAAAATAGAACTGATTGTTTTGTGTGTGCAAATGCTAGACCTCATTTAGGCACCGCTCCCCTTCCTCTACCTGAGAATGAAGAAACATGTTTGCTGAAAATTTATAAGAATCAGACCCTTACAGGTGACGAATGCCGCATGTGGGCACGTGATTTTCCCATTCTAAACCACCCCGCCAAGCCCGGTTCAGGAATCCATGCTTACAAGGGTAATTATACTTGTTATAGCAGAATTAAAGGGAAACTCAACGTAGGAAATTTTACTCAGAGCTGGTGTCACAAGTATGCTACTGTTACGGATAAAAATTTGTTAATTGGCCACAAAGTAGCTGTAGCTGATATATACTGGCTATGTGGTGGCGCAGTATTACATCCCATGCTGCCTCGTGACTGGGAAGGAGAATGCGCACCGGTAAAGCTCATAATGTCATTTGTAATCTCCCCAGCAATAGATTGGGATGAGCACACTTTTAAGGGACAATTCCAAGGCACACCCCGCCGAAGCAAGAGGGAGGCATCACTTAAAGGGAGTTTTGATGCTCATGTGTACCTAGATGCCATAGGTGTCCCCAGAGGAGTGCCTGATGAATTTAAGGCCCGAGACCCTGTAAAGACTGGATTTGAGTCCATATTCACCATAGTGACTGCTAATAAGAATGCTGATTGGATTAACTATCTATACTATAATCAGCAACGCTTCGTGAATGCTACTAGGGACGGCCTTAAAGGAATTGCTGAACAGCTGGGACCTACAACAGAAATGGCTTTCCAGAACAGAATGGCCTTAGATATGATGCTAGCTGAGAAAGGTGGGGTCTGCAAGATGATAGGGGATACCTGTTGTACCTACATACCCAATAATTTAGGACCATCCGGAAAAGTAACCAAGGCTATTGAAAGGTTAGATACTCTAGCAGTGGAAATGAAAAATAATGCAGGAAATGATGCTAATTGGTCCAGTTGGTTTAAAGATTTCTTTTCCAGCTGGAAAGGTTTTCTCACACAGTTCTGTATTATTGTTATGCTGGTGATCATTGCTATTGTTACATTTAAGATCATTATGTGTGTTATTGCTATAAAAACTAATAAGCAACAGGGAGTTTACGCTGCTTACTTGGCAGAGAATGAAGCTCACTATGATTATATAGTTCGCAGGGTAGAATCTGAGACATATGATGATGCCATGGTTGGTGAGTCTGAGAACTTGTAATAAGTTCTGAGACTCAAAGAAGGGTTTGTTGGCAGATGCTAGGCCTCAGATTCTTCTAACAGAATGGCTGAAGCGAACAAAATGGCTGCCAGATTCACATAACAGGAATATATATGTAATATATTATTTGCTTGCAAGCTTCATTTGGAAATGTAATTGCAGAAATGTATGCTAGCGAAACTTAACTGTCAAACCGCAATAACAGCCGCAATAACAGCCAGATGGGGCAACTTCTGTAAATGCTAAGTGCTGACCTTTTCCTCTGTGGAAACTGTCAGTTTGAACCGTTATGTTGTTTTAACATATATGTTGAAAATGTTGACCAAGTGCATACTGTGTCTGTGGTTTTTTGCTATATAAGTCCTCCCTAAAGCGGAAGTAAATTAGAATTTGTACTGGGTTTTTGTGTCTGTCGTTTATTGTCGAGCCCAGTCGCAAGTTCTCTAAGATCTTAAGTCACAGATTAGAATTATTTCAATTATCAGACACCGTGCCTTCAAAAGGGAATCCAGAGAGATCGCCCTAAAGAAAAGACTCATCCTTTCACCCGTTGAGGAACTTCAGATCCAGAATGGGACGAACGGATCCGTCCTTTTTGGGCACCGTGAACAGATTGGAATAATAGCCCAGGCTCGCGTCCAAGGGAGACACCGGACAAATAACTGCCATGTCCAGAAGATTCCTTACGGACGCCCGAAGCCCCTGCGCGGCCAAAGGATCCGAAGGCACTCGAGACCTGAAAAACCTGGAAGAAGGCCGGGACTCGAACTCCAGCTTGAAACCGGATGACACCACTTCCCGGATCCATCTGTCCAAGACCACCTGGTCCCAGACCTGGGAGAAGTGTCGCAACCGTCCCCCCACCCGCAAGGGTGAGGGCGCCCCCTCATTGCTGAGCGGGCAGCGGGTTTGGACTTGGAGCCCCAGGAGTGACCAGGACGGGCACGACCTCTGCCCCTGTTCCAAGCGGCACCTCTGGTGGCGGAGAAAGCCGAACCCCTGGCAGTTCTGGTTCCCCGAAAGGACGGGTTAAAGGCAGCCGTCCCCTGAAAGGAACGGCGTTGTTTCTTGCGCCGAGGTAACTTACCTCCCTTGGCAACAGAATCCAATTTTTCTCCAAACAGGCGCAGACCCACAAAAGGGAGAGCCGTAAGAGACTTCTTTGAAACAAAATCAGCAGCCCATTGGCGCAACCAAACGGACCGCCGGATAGCCACCAACAGGGCCGTGGTCCGACTGCACATTACCATGGTGTCATCCAGAGTGGCAAGGACAAAAATGACTCACAACGTTTGAGAGCAACAAACTCCTCACAAGCCGGGTCAAGGCCGGAAGAAGTCAACAAATCCCTGACAAATGACCTGAAAGCCAACAACAACAGCGCTGAAGCACAAACGGGCCGCAAGGCCGACCCAACACTGGCAAAACCATGGCAAGCCAACTGGTCAATACGTCTGTCTTCACCATCCTTGATGGTAGTACAGTCAGAAGAACGCAACACAGCCGTGCTAGACAACCCCAAAACTGGAGCATCAACCTCGGGAGGGGAAGACCATCGCTTAACCAGGTCAGCCGGAAAAGGATATTTCTTATCCCAACCCGGAGGAACACCAGGAAGGCGAGTAGGCTTTTCCCATTCCTTAAGAATGACATTGTCAAAATGCCTTTGATGGGGAAACTCCAAGCGCGGCTTGGACACCTCAAACAACTCCCCTTTTGGCAGAGGAGCCACCTCAGGAGGAGCGATAGCCAAAACTTCAAACATCTGAGCCAGGATCGAAGGGGTGTCAAAAATATCACCCTGCGCCTGCTCACCAGCCGCACTAAAGAATTGCTGGTCTTCAGCCTCGTCCAATTCCTCAAAGAGCTCCCCCTCCTCAAGCGGGGAGCAATCGGACCAGTCTAAAGAGTCAAACTCTTCAACGTCACAGGCCGGCGCGGCTGGGGAAAGATGCTTCCGCTTAGCCGGGGCCTTCTGGGTAACCACAGCAGAAAACATTTTCTCGAGACTGGCCAATCTAGCACACACCTCAGCTTGCGACTCCCCACCCATGACAACATCACATGGGGTACGGAACAGGCGGGGAGGGGTAGGTGATACAGGCGGCGAGGAGCCGGACGCCGGCGTACCGGACTGCTGTGTAATGTTCTGCTGTGCACATGGAATGCAGAGTATGACATCATTCCCTGGAAGGGAAGCCCCACACCCCAAACATTGCCTGGATTGCCCCGAGGGGCGATTTCCGGTATCGTTGGAAGCCTCCATATGGTGAAATTGTGGTAGTCGCAATGACCCAGGGATTTCCGCAATAAGCGACCCGGGATGCCCCTTGGATGTCCCGCGTGGGAGAATTTATAGGGAAAACCTAAGGCTACCCAGGTATCTAAGACCGGGGGACCCCTTTAACTTGCAACCAGGGATCTGGAAACCAAGAGACAGCAGTCACTCCAGAGCAGGGTTTCCCACACAGCAAAGGTATACATAGGCATATAATATATACATATATACACAGAATATGCACAAAATGGCAGCAGCGCTAAACCAAACTTAACTAGAAGGAACAGGATCTAAACCTGCACCTGAGCAAGCCAAAACTGCAAACACCCGGCCAATCAGCCAGCCCAAGACAAAGAAAGGGAAAAATACTCACAAGATGGCAGAGCACAAGGCACGCGGAGGCAGCAGCAGCAGCAGGAGGAAGGAGAAGGGGGGCATGCTGGACCAACACGAGCGAAGCGCCCCGGACCCGCCCCTACCAGCCACACAGCACAGCGCGGGCCACGCGATGCGCAGCCCTGCCCCTCCAGCAGAGCCCAGCAACGCCGAGCCGCCAAACCGGCAAGAGAAGGCGGCCGCCTGACGCGCGACACGTCCGGCCCCCCGCCCCCCCCTGAGAAGAGCAAGGAGCCCAGCCACTGAGCGGGCTCCCCCACAGCGCCAATTCGGGAGCGGGTGGGCCGCCGGCTCGCGCGCCGAGACCGGCCCCGCCCCTCCCGCAGCACCACAGAGGTGGGGAAGCTCCCCATCTCCAAGGCAGCGCCGCATGTCCCGCGCGGGACCAAGCGGCCGACTGTGAAAAGCACACACACACACTGTGTAAAAGCATAAGCACACATGCACACACACACTAATGAGGGAAGCCCCCCCCCCCCCCAGCGTAAGGAGAAATGGGGACAGAGCGGGGGAAAAGTGCCAACACCCAGGGGGTGGGAACAGGGACGGGGCATCCCAAATCTGGGATCACCAGACCGGATAACTGCTTGCCCCTTAGTATGGGGCCTTGCGGTGGAGCTAGGCTCCTAGGCACCATAAGGTGCCGTCTACCATCGCCCGGCCCCGCAGCCTAGGCTGGGAGGCTTCTCTAAGGGGGAATAAAAGAGTGCCGGGCAGTAATAGAACCTAGAGGGGGGCCGGGAGTTACCCCGGCTACCTGCAATCAGGAGACTTCATTCTTCTGACTTGTCGCCGATCTGCAGAGAAGAAACACTGGGATGTAAGTGGGAGGTCCCAGGTATTTATAGACCGGGAGGGGCTCTCTTTTTTTCCTGACTTCTCTGCAAGTTCGCCCTCTTCAGGTCAGTATAACCCAAGTGTAATTATAGTTTGAAGCGGGGTGTGTGACATACTTAGAATAAGACACTTACCTTTTGATGACTTTTGCAGCCTTCTGTCCCTTGGAGCGCCTGTGTTCTTCAAAAATCTCGGCCGGAAGTCCCGCCCTCTTGTCCGTTCATTTGCATGCTGTCCGTCCATTTCTTCCTTGTCCGTCTCCTCACTCGCGCAATGTCTTCTCCTCTTCTCAACGTCATCGGGGGGCCTGGCCTCTGTCCTCTCTATCAGGGGGCGTGCATGTCTCTTGTCTCTATTTCCTGAAAAGCAAAAAAAACATGTGAAAAATAGAATTAACTCACCTTTCACAGGAACTGCCCTGACTTTCAATCCCTCCGGCGTTCACCCGGCTGCAGAGCGCGCTCACCTAAAGAGAAAAAAAAAGCGGGCATGCGCAGTAGCGGCGCTTAGGTAAAGTGAAGCGCTGCTACTGCGCATGCCCGTTTTTTTTCTCTTTAGGTGAGCACGTGAGCGCGCTCTGCAGCCGGGTGAACTGCGGAGGGAGCGCATGCGCAGTAGCGCCGATCTCTTACATTCATTTTCAAGATGGCGACGCGCAACAAAAAGTGACGCGACACCACGCGGGACAATCTAAGGTACTTTTTTTTGGCTTATCTTTAACGGGTCCTGGGCCATGGCATGGCTTGTTATTTAGGGGAACCACTTTAAATGTGGAATTCCTTTCTCTCCCTACCCTCCTCTCCTACTGTCTACTACTGGTAGGAGGGACAGACCTGAATGTAAAATATGCAAAGCTTGATTGCCACCTCTTCTCAGTTGCTCCTTCCGTGGGAGCATATCTCCCTGCCCCATTGGTAAATAGCAGTAAATGAAGAGCACACAGAGGAATTTAACTGACCAAACCATTGCATAAACCACCAACATTTTGATCCTCTACCTTTAAGACAAATTAACAGGACCTGAGTCACCTTCAATACATGAGCCATTGATATGAAAGGCCGATACACCTTAGGAAGAAAGTAATGTGGTAGGCTTAACCTTGTAAAAGATAATACGGCCAGTTCCGAGACTGTGCATACAGAAGTGATCACAACAAGGAACATTACCCTCTGAGTTAGCAAAAACAAGGTAGCGTCCGCCACTGGCTAAAAGGGGGGCCAATTGCAGAGCCAAAAGAGGTTCAGAACCTGGAGGTTCTAGAGGTTTGGTAGGTGGATGAACATGTGTTACATCCTTCATGAAAGTTCTCACCAGGTTTCTAAAACAGCACTGACCAGGCTAAAATCTGTTAATGTGAGTAGAGTAAGACTTTGCTACACAAAGTCAAGGATTCTCAAGTTATCACATCTCTGCGTGGACAGACTCCTGCTCTCACACTAACGAAAATAGGCCTTCCAGGTTCTGTTGTAGACTTTGTAAGAAGTCAACTTTCTTGCCCTTATGTTAGGCCACCAGGGAGGACAACCCCCGCTCCCTCAAGACCCTGGTTTAAACAGCCAAGCCGTGTCAAAGCCAATGAGTGAATTCGTGTGGAATATCGGCCCCTGTGTCTGTAGAATGGGGAATATGAAAAGGTAGGTCAGTCACAAGTGCAATTACCTCCGCGTACCACAGTTTTATTGGGGGCGACCAGAATGGTCAGCACCTGCGCCATCTTTCTGATAAGCCTGGGGAGCATTGGAAGCCGCGGAAAGGCATACACCAGGTTGAACTCAGCCCATAAGATCACAAGCTAGGGCTAGTGGGTCCTTTTTCTGGCTTCAAACTTTTACACCCTCTGGTTGTGCCTGGAGGTGAATAGTTCCACATCTGGTAGGTCCCACCTGTCACAAATGTTGGTAAAGACTTTGCCCGACAGAGCCCATTACCAGGATTGACTTGCTCTCTGCTGAAGTTCTTCTGTATGTTCAACATCCAGAATGTGGACCACTGATGGCTGGAACGTGGTGTTCCACCCATTCCAGTATATTGTAGACTTCCACCATAGCAGCCGCGCTTCTGGTGCCCACCCGATGTATAAGGCAGCCACCACATTGTCTAATTGGACCCTGAATGGCGTGCTTGTCAGATCCAAGTCCAGTGACAGTGTGCCAGGTGAATTGCTCCAGTACATTGATGTATTCTCGACTACATGGGTGGTCCAATGACCCTGGGCTGTCTTGTCCAGAATGCTTCCCCACCCTGTCAGGCTGTAGTGTGTGGTCACCACCTTCCACTAAATTCACAGGAAGGATTTTTCTCGCAGGATAAGAGGGGATGATTGCCACCAGGGCAGACTGGTCATTTCTGAATGATGTATGTGGAATGCAGTGTCTCTTGGGATTTGTCCAAGGATGACATAATGGCCAGCTGGAGAGGTCTGGTGTGAAACTGGGTGAAGGGCAGAGCTTCCATTGCCAACACCATTAGCCCTGTCAATCTCATGCACTTGCGCAGAGTTGGTGTGGGTAGAGAGATGATGGCCTCCCCCATGTGCTGTAAGATCACCCGCTTGTCTCGTAAAAATACTTTGGCCACTTCTGTGTACAGACGCATCCCAAAAAAAGAAGAGGAGGGTCCTTCTTGGTGAACACTGCTGCTGTAGTGAGGCCGAATTGGAAGTGGCAATCTCCCACTCCGAACCTAGATATGCATCTTATGCTAAGAAATCTCCCCAATATAAAGATGGCACTACCGAGCGCAGACTCAATTCGGAACTTCTGCACCCGAATGAATGTGTTGAGCTTTGGTGACGAATGGGATGAACCAAGATCTCTTTCTTACAAGAAGGTCGGAGTAGAAGTTAGACCCCCTCTGTGATGAAGGTACTGGTTGAATAATTCCCATGTTCAGAAAACGCTCTACTGCGCCCTGCAAAAGTGCAGTGCAAGCGGGTGAGGAAAGAGCCTTCCTTCCCCTTTGCTGCAGAGTGGGTCTTATCCAGCACTGACTGTGATGCTCTGTGCAGACGAAAGGAAGGAGCTTTCATAAATAACGACTTGGTCCACCAACTCTGATGACACTTAGTAGACTAAGTTTCATAAGACGTCAGCTTCTTGACCAGGTCGTAAAGTGGTTCTCTGAAGAAATGACTGCCTATAAAGGGCAAGGCAACCAGGTTACTCTTGGATACCTCGTCGTCCGACTATTACTCGAGCCAGATTGTCCTTCACAATGCGAAGCGCCTGAAGACGCAGATTGGCGCGACATCAGCCATAGCTTGTACATGAAAAGCCATGGCGTACATGCAAGTAGCTCTGAGCGTCCTCATCCTCATACGGGGTTGTGCGGCTGAGAGCATCCACCCAGATCCTACATGCTGCAAAGAGAATGTTTGTTGCAAAAATATGGCAGAGGGCTGCTCCTACCAGGACAACGGCCTGTTTGCACACTGTCTACAACTTCTTGTCTACTGGATCTTTTACTAAAGACCCCTCAGATGTTGGGATCAGGACATGCTTGCCCAGCATAGAAATGGGTGCATCGACTTCTGGAAAGGCTACAAGCCTTTTAGGAGATTCCGCCTGAAAGGAGTAAAAACACTCCATTCTCCTGGGAACAGTTGGTGTCTCATCTGATTGCCCCCATTCCTCTTCTGTTGCTCAAACTGTTCGTGAAAGGAAGAGATCATCTTTGATCACTTTCACTTTTGGACCGGCACCGTGCCTGACATGGAAGTTACTTGGTCCGTGGCCATATTCAGGGCGGACATGAGGGACTCAAATCAACACACTCGACTGAGGTTTATGTCGGTCTCGCGCAGGGAAGCTGCTGAAGTCTATGATACCTCAGGTTTTATGGAGAGTTGAGAAATCCTGGTGAGAGAAGTGGGCAGGGGAATATGCTGCTTGGCACGCATGAGCTACATTTCCCACTGCATGTTCTGCAGTATTCCCAACATTATTTCCCAAGCCAGCTGTGAGCTAGTAGACAAGGGTGCTGGAGGGAACGTAGCCCCTGCTGGAGGTACAGAGCTATGGATATTGGATCTCCGCCTTTACCCTTGCCACCCTGCCCAATCAGGTCTGGATGCGGTGCCTACAGATTGTTGACATGGTGATGGACACTGTGCTGTGAAATAGTCATCTGGGATGCCTATGCCCCCGCTATATGACTACTGGTAGTCCAGGAACTGAGAAGTGCAGAAAAATCTTTAAAAAAAAAATATATATATATATTTGGAGAAAGGGACATTTCTAATAAAAACATTTTAACAGCTAAAAAAGCCCCAATCAAAAAATAAACAATGACCTGGTATCTTGTGATAGCAGTCTCAGTATCCAACTGACAGGATAATCTCACGTTGCTTTCCTCAGGAAAACGCTCTGTACAATGATACTGTCCATGTAGCTGTACAGTAGCGTGTGCTTTGCTGGCAGGGACGAAGGGCGGGATATCCACCAACGGGAGAAGTCGCACTCTATTTACCAAGTGCTGCCCCTATAGGAGGTCAAGGAGGCAGGCAGAGATCATGGTAACCCACCCACCTCCAATGGCCGCCACTGAGATAAGCCCAAGCTGGGAGGGAAGGAGAGTGGCGCCGAGAGACTGGTGGACAATTGCTCCCCAGCTCCACAGGAAGCAGTGTGGCCAGATGTTTGCCGCAACCGGCATCAGAGCCCAGGTTGCAGTATTGACATGTGTGGGGAGGGGGCTAGGGAGGAAGGGAGGAGACGAACCCCACCTGACCCAGCTCCACACCGCACCCAAGCTGCGGAAGGACATGTTTAAAATTAAGAAATAATGGTTCTCACAGCCATAGCAGCACGGACCTGTTACTGACAGACTTTGCGCTGCTTAAAGTTGACCAAAACCCAGGATTTTGACTGTCCTTGGTTTTGGTCCTTGACCCTGGGGGAGTGAAAACCCCCACATCACCTGATCTCACTCACCCTTCCCTGGTCCTACGGCGCATGCGCAGCCTCTCGTCCAGCGATTCCATCTGCCTCCGGTCATTTGCCCAAAAGCTGGTCTAGGGTGAGCGGATCAGAGCACGCTAGCAGATGCATTCCCCTGTACCCATTTAACAGGGAGCGTGTCTGCAGAGTCTCAGACTCCAGGGAGAGTTTTGCTCCACAGGTATCTAAATCTGCACGGCTATTGTCTGCTGGCGAATGGGTGGGTAACGCCTCTACTATAAAAGCATCCCTGTCTCTGCTATCCATCAGTATCTCTGGCTGGCAGCCAAGGCAGAAGCAAGGGGGGGAGGGGCATGCATGGGGACAAAAAAATAGTAGGGTGTGCTGCTGAATCAGCAAAGACCTGACTTTCCTCCAAACGCAAGAGACTTCACACACAGCAAGTGTGAGAAACTTGCTCAGTGCTGAATCAGCCCCTTTGTTGATGGCTCCGTAAGGTCCTCTGCATTCTGTATCCAGGAAAAAAGGGGGGTTTTAAAAGACTAGCATTACAGAGCTCACATTACTTCGGTTGGCTCTGTGAGACCCTTAAAAAAATTAAGGTAAAAAAAGGAAATGAAATTTAAACAACTCCAGCTCACCATGGAAGGAGAAACCAAGAAGGAGGAGATCAATCTTTGCCGAAGAATAAACGCTGTAGTAAGGACTTGTGTGTGACCGAGTGGGATAGGGAGAGAAAATACCATTTTGTGAATACTCACCTGTAAAATGGGTATTATAAGTATGTCACACACCCCGCTTCAAGATATCCATAACATGTGGGTAATACCGACCTGAAGAGGGCGATCTGCAGAGATGATAGGGAAAAGAAAGCCCCTCCCAGTCCAAAAATACCTGGGACCTCCCACTCATTACCCAGTATCAAGAAAGCAGTAAGGAAAGGGACCAGGAAGAGCCAAATATAAGTCATAGCAACGCAAAGTTCCCAATATGAAGGATCCAGAATACGAAAAGGGCGGGTGAAGCGGGGTGTGTGACATACTTATAATACCCATTTTACAGGTGAGTATTCACAAAATGGTATTATTCTAAGTATGTCACACACCCCGCTTCAAGATATCCATAACATGTGGGACATCCAATAGCAGTGTCCATAAAGGGCGGGGATCCAAAACAAGGCAACAAGGCACAACTTAAACCACTTCAGCTTGCAGAACTTTGCGACCAAAAACAGCATCCGCTGAGGCCCGAACATCAACCTTGTAAAACTTGGAAAAAGTGTGAACAGAGGACCAAGTAGCGGCCTTACAAACTTGCTCAACAGAGGCCTGGTGCTGGAAGGCCCAGGACGCTCCAACCGCACGAGTAGAATGAGCAGTAACACGAAAAGGGGGACTCCTCCCCTTAGCAGAATAGGCCCCAACAATGGCCTGACGAATCCATTTACTAATGGAAGACTTGGCAGGTGCCAAACCCTTCCTAGGCCCAGAGGGCACCACAAAAAAGGCATCAGACTTACGAAAGGAAGACGTTACCACCAAATAGTATTTCACAACGCGAACCACATCCAAAGAATGCAGAGCCCTCTCCTTGTCGTTGCTGGGATTAGGACACAGGGAGGGCAGAACAATGTCCTGATTTAGATGAAAAGCAGAAACCACCTTAGGAAGAAAATCCGGCTTGAAACGAAAAACCACCTTGTCCTGATGCCTTTCGAAGTACGGAGCTTGAATGGACAAAGCTGCCAACTCAGAGACACGCCGAACAGAAGTGATAGCCACCAAAAAAGCCACCTTTTGCGTAAGTGAAGACAAGGCAACATCATTCAAGGGCTCAAACGGAGGACCCTGAAGAGCAGAAAGAACCAAGTTCAAATCCCAAACTGGAACCAAAGGCTTCCTAGGAGGCCGAACATGCGTAACCCCTTGGAAAAAAGTCTTGACCAAAGGATGAAGCGCAAAGGACCTCTGAAAAAACACCGCCAGGGCAGAAACCTGCCCCTTCAGCGTACTAAGCTGGAGCCCCAGATCCAGACCATGTTGAAGAAACTCCAGAATCCTGGAAATAGAAAATTCCCTACAGGGGAAAGACCTACCTTCACACCAGTCAATATAGGACCTCCAGGTCCTATAGTAAACGGTAGAGGAAGACCGCTTCCTGGCGCTAATAAGAGTTCGAATCACCGCATCAGAAAGACCTTCCTCCTTCAAGATGGAGGTTTCAGCAGCCACGCCGTCAAAGCCAGCGATGGTAAATTGGGATAGCGTAGCCAACCCTGGGTGAGCAGGTCCGGCAGCAGAGGCAGAACGAACTGATCCTCTGCCAGTCTGACAAGGTCTGCGAACCAAACCTGTCTTGGCCACCTTGGTGCCACCAGAATTGCCGACGTGCCCTCCAGGGCCAGCTTGCGCACCACTCTGGCTACCATTGGAAACGGGGGAACAGGTACAGAAACCCCAGATCCCTCCAGTTCAGGGACATGGCATCCACCGCAAGAGCCAGAGGGTCCTTCGAGAGAGAAACAAATACCGGAAGTTTGTGATTGTGACGAGAGGCAAAGAGGTCCACCGCCGGAAACCCCCACCTGAGGCAAATCAAGCGAAACACCTTGGGACTGAGAGACCACTCCCCCTGGCGAGAAGAGGACCTGCTCAGAGAGTCCGCCTCCGTGTTCTCCACTCCCGGAATGTAGACTGCTGAGATGCACGGGACGTGGCTCTCCGCCCAGTCCAGAATCAAAGACACTTCCCTGAGTGCACTCCTGCTGCGAGTCCCTCCCTGGTGATTGATGTAAGCAACTGCCGTCCGATTGTCCGACCGAACCTGAACTGGCAAGCCCTGCAACTGATGAGTCAAGCGAAACAGAACCAACCTGATGGTTCTCAATTCCAGTACAATGATGGGCTCGTGAGCCTCCTGAGGCCCCCACAGACCCTGAAACTGAAGATCCTTCCAGACACCCCCCCAACCTGACAGACTGGCATCCGTGGTGACCGTCTCCCAACAAGGGGCCAGAAAAGATCTGCCCTTCAACAGATTGACTGAACTCAGCCACCAGTGAAGGGATCGCCGAACCCGGGGGGTCATCAGGAAGGACTGATCCAACGATAGTGGAGACTTGTCCCAAACCGCCAACAGATGGAGCTGGAGCGTCCTTGTGTGAAACTGAGCAAAGGGAACTGCCTTGAATGAGGCCACCATCAATCCCACCAGTCTCATCCCTATCCGGATGGCCGGACGGGGGATGGACAAGAGAAGCCGAACCAACTCCTGAATCAAAAGAACCTTGGACTGAGGCAGAAACACCTTGGCCTGGGAAGTATCCAGAGACATTCCCAGAAAGGTCACTACCCTGGACGGGGAAAGAGATGACTTGGGGTAGTTGATCACCCAACCGAATCTCTCCAGAGTGGATACCACCATCCTGGTGTCCAACTCTGCTTGGCTGAAGGAAGATGCCATAATGAGAAGATCGTCCAGATAAGGCACGATGCGGATACCCTGGGCTCTGAGTAGAGCCATCACCCCCGCCAGCACCTTGGTGAAAACCCGAGGAGCCGAGGTAAGACCGAAAGGGAGTGCCACAAACTGAAAATGCCGATCCTCCACCACGAACCTGAGAAACCTCTGGTGTGCTGGAAAAATCGGAACATGCAGGTAAGCGTCCTTGATGTCTATTGACGTCAGAAAGTCCCCCTGACGAAGAGAGTGAATAGCAGAACGCAGCGTTTCCATGCGGAATTTCCGCAGCCGGATGAACCTGTTGAGAATCTTCAGGTCCAAGATGGGTCGAACCGAGCCGTCCTTCTTGGGTACCGTGAACAGATTGGAATAAAAGCCCCGGCCCTGGTCTGAGGGGGGCACTGGTTAAATGACAGCCATATCCAGAAGACTCTTTACTGCCACCTGGAGCCCCTGCGCGGCCAGAGGTTCCGAAGGCACCCGAGACCTGAAGAATCTGGGAGGGGGCTGGAGCTCGAACTCCAGCTTGTAGCCGGAAGCCACCACTTCCCGGATCCATCTGTCCGAGACCTCCTGATCCCAGCGTTGCAGCCGTCCCCCCACCCACATGGGTGAGGGCGCCCCCTCATTGCTGAGCTGGCTTAACCGCGGGTTTGAGCTTAAAGCCCCAACTGTATCCTGGACGGGCACGTCCTCTGCCCCTGTTCCCGGAATCTCCTCTGGATGAGGGGAAGGCAAATCCCCTGCCAGCTCTGGCCCCACGAAAGGAAGGGGTAAAGGAAACCGCCCCCCGAAAGGGACGGCGTTGTTTCTTGCGTTGAGGTAACTTACCACCTTTGGTGACGGAATCCAATTTCTCTCCAAAGAGCCGTAATCCTACAAAAGGGAGAGCCGTCAGCGACTTTTTTGACACAAAATCGGCCGCCCACTGGCGCAACCAAACCGAACGCCGAATAGTCACTAGCAGAGCCGACGTCCTGCCACATCAGAGTGTCATCCAAGGCGGTTAGTACAAATGACAAAAACAATTCACACCTTTTAAGGCCAAGGAACTCGTCACTACCCGGATGAAGTCCGGAAGAAGTCAACAGGTCCCTGACCACCGACCTGGAAGCCACCACCATCAGCGCCGAAGCACAAACGGGCCGCATGGCTGACCCAACACTGGCAAAACCATGACAAGCCATCTGGTCAATGCGTTTATCCTCACCATCTTTGAGAGTGGAACAATCGGGGTTATTTAAAACAGCAGTGTTGGACAACCCCAGAATCGGTGCATCCACCTCGGGAGGGGATGCCCAACGCTTTACCATATCCGAAGGGAAGGGATATTTTTTATCCCACCCCTGAGGAATACCAGGGAGCCGAGCAGGCCTCTCCCATTCCTTAGCAATAATTTTAAGTGTTTTTGATTAGGAAATTCCAAGCGCGGCCTGGATTCCTCGAAAAACTCCCCCTTTGGCTGTGGAACCTCCTCAGGAGGAGAAATAGCCAAAACCTCAAACATCTGAGCCAGAGCGTTAGGAGTATCCGAGGATCTCCCCAAGTCCCGCTCAGCATCAGCACCAACAAACTGCTGATCGTCTGAATTATCAGATTCCTCATAAACCTACCCTTCCTCCAGCGGGGAGTAATCGGACCAATCCAGGTCATTAACATCATCAAGGTCATCCACCGGCGAGGCCGGTAACAAGTGCTTTCTCTTAGCCGGAGCCTTTCGGGCGACCGTGCTGGAGAGTAATTTTTCAAGGTTGGCCAATCTGGCGCACATCTCAGATTGCAGCTCCCCACCCATGACAACGTCACACGGGGTGCGTATCAAGCTGGGAGGAGGAGGGGAAGCGACCGGCGGTGCTGACCCAGACGCCTGGGGTCTGGACTGCCGCGTAATAGTCTGCTGTGCACAAGGTATACACAGAAGTACATCGTCCCCAGTAAGGGATACCCCACACACCATACACTTCCGGGATTGCCCCGAGGGGAGCCCGAGCCCAGTATCCGGGGATGCCTCCATACGGTGAACTTATGTGTAGTCGCTATGATCAAGGGAATTACGCAAATAAGCAACCCGGGATGCCCTTTTAATGTCCCAAGTGGGAGGATTTGAAATCAGTAAAATTTAACCCAGGGACCCTAGGACCGGGAGAAACCCCCTAAACCTAACGTAGGTCTACCTGGAAGACACAACAGAACACAGTATAAGCATAACGGGAACAGAAATGCATAATAAATAGATAATATAGATGGGGCCCATAGGGCCACTCACTGTGACTTCCTTCGCAGAGAAAATGGCGTCCACACCTCACGAAGAGCCAAGCAGCAGCACAGAGGCAGAGAGGAGAAGGGGGGCGTGGCCAGCGCGGAGAGCGCGATGTCCGTAGCTCCGCCCCCTTCCAGGTCGGAGACCAGGCTCCGCAGTGGCGCCTGCCGTACGGGGGCGCGGCGTCCCGCCGAAAGCCCAGCCCCGCCCCCTGTTCCAAACGCGTGAGGGGAGATCTCCCCTCACAACCGCATTGCTCCATGACAGAGACCAGCGCCGCAGCGATAGCGGCGCCGGTAAAGAAGCAGTAAAGACAGGGGGGCGGGCCGCGGCGACGCTCCAACGCCCGGCCCCGCCCCCTACTAACAATAGCTGAGGAGAGGGTTCTCCTCAGCCATGCCAGCAGGAGAAGCCGGCACCGCGGCGGCTGCGGTCTCCTGACAGTGAAAACACCTACACTAACAAGTAAGCAAAACACCTACACTAACAGAGTCAGCTGAATAAAGGCCCCCAACTCCCCCCCCCCCCCCCCCTCGAGGAGAAGGGCATCCGGAGAGGGGAACACCACCTGGGGTGAAATGGCCGAGGGACAGGGCATCCCAAACCGGGGTCACCAGCCCGGATAACCGCCTACCCTCTGGTACAGGGTCTCACGGTGGAGCTTAGCTTCTGAGCACCTAAGGTGCCATTCTACCCTCGCCCGGACCTCAGCCAAGGCTGGGAGGCATGTGCAGGAAATATAAGGGTATCCGGGCGGAAATAGATAGAAAAAGCGGGCCGGGAATAATCCCGGCTACCTCAAGTCCCCCTGTGCAAGGAGGAGGCATCATCTTCTGACTTGCTCGCCGTCTGCAGAGATGAAAGACTGGGTAATGAGTGGGAGGTCCCAGGTATTTATGGGCCGGGAGGGGCTTTCTTTTCCCCATCATCTCTGCAGATCGCCCTCTTCAGGTCGGTATTACCCACATGTTATGGATATCTTGAAGCGGGGTGTGTGACATACTTAGAATACTCACCGGCTACATTGAAAGTGCTGAGAAAACAGCTCTATATGCCCCCCCCCCAATGCAGAGCATTCCAGCAACCCACCCCCGCAGAGCATTACGGCAAACCAAAAGTATTCCCGGAAAAATAACAACCCCCTCATGTAGACCAGGGCCAGCACCAGAGGGCGGCAAAGTGGGGCAGCTGCCTTCGGCTCCCAGGGGGGCCCACTGAAAGCTGGCATCATCTAGATGTTGGTTTTCCTTACACCCACGCTTCCAAGCCTGTGCCCCCTCTCCCCCCCACAAGCCAGCTGGTCACTAACATGGCAGCACCCCCCCCCCCCCCCCTCCCGAAGCGAGCCAGCCTCGAGCTGCAGTCTCTTTCATTGGTGGTGCCACCTGGCGCTCCTTCCAATGACAGGAGCACCGTTGGACCGATCTGGGAGTTAGGGAGCAGGACCGCTGCACCATCAATGAAAGTATGTAGCACGAGGTCACTGGTGATGGATGTGTTGCTACTGTGAATGAAGCAGCAGGTAAGCAACTCATTCACAGAAAGGGGAGGGGAGAGAGGGGTGTGTGTATACAATACTAGGCCAGGGTGCCTTGCTGCATAACCCCTCTCATCAATTTGGAATACCCCAGGAGCAGAAAACAAAACCCAGGATAGTCAGATTCCCATGCTTAGCTCTGCTTTAAAGTGGAAAAAAGCCCAGGAATTTGAATTTACCAGGTCTTGTTCCTTGTTTCCAGGACCTCGCGAATTAGGATCGGTATGAAAATCCCCCCCAGTAAGCCCAGCAAGACTCACTTATCGTGTGTGTGTGTGTGTGTGTGTGTGTGTGTGTGTGTGTGTGTGTGTTTGGGGGGGGGCACAGTGTTGATGGGGTTAAAGAGGACAAATCAGCAGGATTTTCTCTGGTGATTGATCTGCTTTCGACTATCCTGGGTTTTGGTCCTTACCCTAGGTCACCCCGACGCACAGAGGGCCCACCAAGACCATGGGGTCCACATAAACCTGGCGCTGGCCCTGGTGTAGACCACTAGAATTATTATTATTGTTTATTTATATAGCGCCATCAACTTCCGTAGCGCTTTACAAGGTATGAATACAGACAAGGTAACACATAGCACAGAGAACAATACAAAATTAGATGCCACAGGTTAAAACAGGTTAAAACCAAGTGTTGTGAGCACAGGAGACAATAGGAGAGAGAGCCCTGCCCTTGCGAGCTTACAGTCTAAAGGATGGGGGTGGAGACAAAGGGGGCGGGGTAACAAGTGGTAGAGCTTGAGTATGGATGCATGGGCCATTAGAGGGTTATAGGAGTTGCTTATGCCAGGTCATATGCTTGTCTGAAGAGGTGAGTTTTGAGGGCGCTTTTAAAGGCTTGAAGTGATGGAGAGTGGCGGATCGAGCGGGGATGTGCATTCCAGAGAAGTGTGGAGGCACGGGAGAAGTCTTGAAGGCGGGAGTGCGAGGAGGTAACCAAGGAAGAGGACAGGAGAATGTCAGAGGCAGAGCGGAGGTTGCGCTTGAGTTGGTAATGCTGGATCAGAGATGAAATGTAGGAAGGGGCCTGGTTAGAGAGAGCTTTGTAGGTTAGTGTTAGAAGTTTGAACTGAACTCTAGAGAGAGATGGATGAGGCAAGCAGCAGAGTTTAGAATAGATTGGAGGGGAACTAGTCTGTTTGTTGGCAAACCACAGAGGAGGGTGTTGCAGTAATCCAGTCAGGATATGACCAGGGCAGAACTACCATTTTAGTGGTGACAGGTCAGAGGAAGGGACGGATGCGGGAGATATTTTTGAGTTGGAGGCGACAGGAGGTGGCCAGGGAGTGAATGTGAGGTTGGAACGAGAGAGAGAGGAGTCCAGAATGACACCCAGGCATCGAGCTTGAGGAGTTGCAGTTATTGTAAGATTATTATACATACAGAGATTGTGATGTTAGAGAGGGGAGGGGAGTGAGATGGTGGGAAAATGACCAGTTCTGTTCTGTCCATGTTCAGTTTAAGGGAGCGAGATGTCATGAAGGAAGAGACGGCTGTTAGACAGTCAGGAAGTCGAGAGAGGAGAGATTCGGGCCAGAGAGGTAGATCTGAGTCTCGTCTGCATAAAAGTGATATTGGAAGCCAAGCAAGGTTAATAGTTGTCCTAGACCTGAAGTGTATATTGAAAAAAGTAGGGGTCCTAGGACTGAGCCTTGTGGTTCCCCAACAGACAGAGGCCGGGGAGAGGAGATGGTGTTTGTGAGAGAGGTGAGAGAGATAGGAGGAGAGCCAAGAGAGTGCAAGAAAGAATATTGAGAAGCAGAGCATGGTCGACTGTGTCAAAAGCAGATGATAAGTGGAGAAGAATGAGAGCAGAGTAGTGGCCTTTGGATTTGGCTGTTAGTAGATCATTGGTGACTTTGGTGAGTGCAGTTTCGGTAGAGTGACATGAGCGGAAACCAGATTGGAGGGGATCTAGGAGGGAGTTTGTAGACAGATAGTTGGTAAGTTCTGTATGGACATGATGCTGTTCAAGAAACTTGGATGAGAAGGGGAGCAGAGAGATTGGGCGGTAATTGGGGAGGGCAGAGGGGACCAGAGAGGGTTTTTTGATGAGTGGAGTTATAACAGCATGCTGCTTATAGGCGGAGGGAAAGGTAACAGTGGAGAGGTTGAAAAAAGATGTTAGGGCTGGAATGACAGGAGACAGTTGAGGTATAAGGTGGGATGGAATGGGATCAAGAGAGCAGGAGGTTAGGTGAGCCTTTGAGACCTTGAGCAGTTAGCACTGTGAAATTAGTTAATGAGTGGGGCAGGGGGGGGGGATGTTGGTAGGAGAGAGAAGCCACTTTGAAGTATGGGGCAAATTGCTCAGCCGTTAGCTGTGAGGATGGAGGAGGTGACAGTGGGATTTGAAAGTGGCAGAGCGTGTTTTGTGGGTGCATGGAGAAATGAGAGAGATTTAGCCAGTGAAATAAATTAATGCGAGCACAGGTAGGGGGATGAGAGCAGTGATGGAGAGATATAGAGACACTTACCAGGTGCAGGAGGATGCTGGGAGTTCAGGAATTTTAGAGGAAGCAGGACTGTAAAATAACAGAGGAGCATTGTTGGGGATTCTTCAGACGAGCAGAGTCTGGTGCCTGTTCCCTTCTGGCTCAATTCGGGCCTAATTCATCGGACTTAGAAAGCCTGGACTGCAGCCATTTCCCCTCAGCTATATTGCCACTTGTGAGAGAGAAGCATTGATTAGCTCAGTCACACAGCTGGGGGGTGGGTGGTACTAGGGCAATAAAGTGGCTTAGCTGGGGTTATCAGAGGGGGAGCTAAGGAGACACAAAACAGACAATGTTTATGTAAACAGGGTCATTGCATTAAACCTTTCCACCTCAGGCTCTCCCCCTCGCATTAACCCTTCCCCCCCCCATTGCTCTGCCCCTCACATTAACTCTTTCCTCCCCCTGCTCTGCCCCCCAATAGCTTAGCATGTGATCGCTGGGCCCCCCAATAGCTTAGCATGTGACAGCTGGGCCCCCCAATAGCTTAGCATGTGACAGCTGGGCCCCCCAATAGCTTAGCATGTGACAGCTGGGCCCCCCAATAGCTTAGCATGTGATAGCTGGGCCCCCAATAGCTTAGCATGTGATAGCTGGGCCCCCAATAGCTGAGAATGTGATAGCTGGGCCCCCAATAGCTGAGAATGTGATAGCTGGGCCCCCAATAGCTTAGCATGTGATAGCTGGGCCCCCAATAGCTTAGCATGTGATAGCTGGGCCCCCAATAGCTTAGCATGTGATAGCTGGGCCCCCAATAGCTTAGCATGTGATAGCTGGGCCCCCAATAGCTTAGCATGTGATAGCTGGGCCCCCAATAGCTTAGCATGTGACAGCTGGGCCCCCAATAGCTTAGCATGTGACAGCTGGGTCCCCAATAGCTTAGCATGTGACAGCTGGGCCCCCCAATAGCTTAGCATGTGATAGCTGGGCCCCCAATAGCTTAGCATGTGATAGCTGGGCCCCCAATAGCTTAGCATGTGATAGCTGGGCCCCCAATAGCTTAGCATGTGATAGCTGGGCCCCCAATAGCTTAGAATGTGATAGCTGGGCCCCCAATAGCTGAGAATGTGATAGCTGGGCCCCCAATAGCTTAGCATGTGATAGCTGGGCCCCCAATAGCTTAGCATGTGATAGCTGGGCCCCCAATAGCTTAGCATGTGATAGCTGGGCCCCCAATAGCTTAGCATGTGATAGCTGGGCCCCCAATAGCTTAGCATGTGACAGCTGGGTCCCCAATAGCATAGCATGTGACAGCTGGGCCCCCAATAGCTTAGCATGTGACAGCTGGGCCCCCAATAGCTTAGCATTTGACAGCTGGGCCCCCAATAGCTTAGCATGTGACAGCTGGGCCCCCAATAGCTTAGCATGTGACAGCTGGCCCCCCAATAGATTAGCATGTGACAGCTGGGCCCCCAATAGCTTAGCATGTGATAGCTGGGCCCCCCAATAGCTTAGCATGTGATAGCTGGGCCCCCAATAGCTTAGCATGTGATAGCTGGGCCCCCAATAGCTGAGAATGTGATAGCTGGGCCCCCAATAGCTGAGAATGTGATAGCTGGGCCCCCAATAGCTTAGCATGTGATAGCTGGGCCCCCAATAGCTTAGCATGTGATAGCTGGGCCCCCAATAGCTTAGCATGTGACAGCTGGGCCCCCAATAGCTTAGCATGTGACAGCTGGGTCCCCAATAGCTTAGCATGTGACAGCTGGGCCCCCCAATAGCTTAGCATGTGACAGCTGGGCCCCCAATAGCTTAGCATGTGATAGCTGGGCCCCCAATAGCTTAGAATGTGATAGCTGGGCCCCCAATAGCTTAGCATGTGATAGCTGGGCCCCCAATAGCTTAGAATGTGATAGCTGGGCCCCCAATAGCTGAGAATGTGATAGCTGGGCCCCCAATAGCTTAGCATGTGATAGCTGGGCCCCCAATAGCTTAGCATGTGATAGCTGGGCCCCCAATAGCTTAGCATGTGATAGCTGGGCCCCCAATAGCTTAGCATGTGATAGCTGGGCCCCCAATAGCTTAGCATGTGATAGCTGGGCCCCCAATAGCTTAGCATGTGACAGCTGGGCCCCCAATAGCTTAGCATTTGACAGCTGGGCCCCCAATAGCTGAGAATGTGATAGCTGGGCCCCCAATAGCTTAGCATGTGATAGCTGGGCCCCCAATAGCTTAGCATGTGATAGCTGGGCCCCCAATAGCTTAGCATGTGATAGCTGGGCCCCCAATAGCTTAGCATGTGATAGCTGGGCCCCCAATAGCTTAGCATGTGATAGCTGGGCCCCCAATAGCTTAGCATGTGACAGCTGGGCCCCCAATAGCTTAGCATGTGACAGCTGGGCCCCCAATAGCTTAGCATGTGACAGCTGGGCCCCCAATAGCTTAGCATGTGATAGCTGGGCCCCCAATAGCTTAGCATGTGATAGCTGGGCCCCCAATAGCTTAGCATGTGACAGCTGGGCCCCCAATAGCTTAGCATGTGACAGCTGGGCTCCCAATAGCTTAGCATGTGATAGCTGGGCCCCCAATAGCTTAGCATGTGATAGCTGGGCCCCCAATAGCTTAGCATGTGACAGCTGGGCCCCCAATAGCTTAGCATTTGACAGCTGGGCCCCCAATAGCTTAGCATGTGACAGCTGGGCCCCCAATAGATTAGCATGTGACAGCTGGCCCCCCAATAGATTAGCATGTGACAGCTGGGCCCCCAATAGCTTAGCATGTGATAGCTGGGCCCCCAATAGCTTAGCATGTGACAGCTGGGTCCCCAATAGCTTAGCATGTGACAGCTGGGCCCCCAATAGCTTAGCATGTGACAGCTGGGCCCCCAATAGCTTAGCATGTGACAGCTGGGCCCCCAATAGCTTAGCATGTGACAGCTGGGCCCCCAATAGATTAGCATGTGACAGCTGGGCCCCCAATAGATTAGCATGTGACACCTGGGCCCCCAATAGATTAGCATGTGACACCTGGGCCCCCAGTAGCTTAGCATGTGACAGCTGGGCCCCCAATAGCTTAGCATGTGACAGCTGGGCCCCCAATAGCTTAGCATGTGACAGCTGGGCCCCCAATAGCTTAGCATGTGACAGCTGGGCCCCCAATAGCTTAGCATGTGACAGCTGGGCCCCCAATAGCTTAGCATGTGACAGCTGGGCCCCCAATAGCTTAGCATGTGACAGCTGGGCCCCCAATAGCTTAGCATGTGACAGCTGGGCCCCCAATAGCTTAGCATGTGACAGCTGGGGCCCCCAATAGCTTAGCATGTGACAGCTGGGCCCCCAATAGCTTAGCATGTGACAGCTGGGCCCCCAATAGCTTAGCATGTGACAGCTGGGCCCCCAATAGCTTAGCATGTGACAGCTGGGCCTCCAATAGCTTAGCATGTGACAGCTGGGCCCCCAATAGCTTAGCATGTGACAGCTGGGCCCCCAACAGCTTAGCATGTGACAGCTGGGCCCCCAATAGCTTAGCATGTGACAGCTGGGCCCCCAATAGCTTAGCATGTGACAGCTGGGCCCCCAATAGCTTAGCATGTGACAGCTGGGCCCCCAATAGCTTAGCATGTGACAGCTGGGCCCCCAATAGCTTAGCATGTGACAGCTGGGCCCCCAATAGCTTAGCATGTGACAGCTGGGCCCCCAATAGCTTAGCATGTGACAGCTGGGCCCCCAATAGCTTAGCATGTGACAGCTGGGCCCCCAATAGCTTAGCATGTGACAGCTGGGCCCCCAATAGCTTAGCATGTGACAGCTGGGCCCCCAATAGCTTAGCATGTGACAGCTGGGCCCCCAATAGCTTAGCATGTGACAGCTGGGCCCCCAATAGCTTAGCATGTGACAGCTGGGCCCCCAATAGCTTAGCATGTGACAGCTGGGCCCCCAATAGCTTAGCATGTGACAGCTGGGCCCCCAATAGCTTAGCATGTGACAGCTGGGCCCCCAATAGATTAGCATGTGACAGCTGGGCCCCCAATAGATTAGCATGTGACAGCTGGGCCCCCAATAGCTTAGCATGTGACAGCTGGGCCCCCAATAGCTTAGCATGTGACAGCTGGGCCCCCAATAGATTAGCATGTGACAGCTGGGCCCCCAATAGCTTAGCATGTGACAGCTGGGCCCCCCAATAGCTTAGCATGTGACAGCTGGGCCCCCCAAAAGCTTAGCATGTGACAGCTGGGCCCCCCAAAAGCTTAGCATGTGACAGCTGGGCCCCCAATAGCTTAGCATGTGACAGCTGGGCCCCCAATAGCTTAGCATGTGACAACTGGGCCCCCAATAGCTTAGCATGTGACAGCTGGGCCCCCAATAGCTTAGCATGTGACAGCTGGGCCCCCAATAGCTTAGCATGTGACAGCTGGGCCCCCAATAGCTTAGCATGTGATAGCTGGGCCCCCAATAGCTTAGCATGTGACAGCTGGGCCCCCAATAGCTTAGCATTTGACAGCTGGGCCCCCAATAGCTTAGCATGTGACAGCTGGGCCCCCAATAGCTTAGCATGTGACAGCTGGCCCCCCAATAGATTAGCATGTGACAGCTGGGCCCCCAATAGCTTAGCATGTGATAGCTGGGCCCCCAATAGCTTAGCATGTGACAGCTGGGTCCCCAATAGCTTAGCATGTGACAGCTGGGCCCCCAATAGCTTAGCATGTGACAGCTGGGCCCCCAATAGCTTAGCATGTGACAGCTGGGCCCCCAATAGCTTAGCATGTGACAGCTGGGCCCCCAATAGATTAGCATGTGACAGCTGGCCCCCCAATAGATTAGCATGTGACACCTGGGCCCCCAGTAGCTTAGCATGTGACAGCTGGGCCCCCAATAGCTTAGCATGTGACAGCTGGGCCCCCAATAGCTTAGCATGTGACAGCTGGGCCCCCAATAGCTTAGCATGTGACAGCTGGGCCCCCAATAGCTTAGCATGTGACAGCTGGGCCCCCAATAGCTTAGCATGTGACAGCTGGGCCCCCAATAGCTTAGCATGTGACAGCTGGGCCCCCAATAGCTTAGCATGTGACAGCTGGGCCCCCAATAGCTTAGCATGTGACAGCTGGGGCCCCCAATAGATTAGCATGTGACAGCTGGGGCCCCAATAGCTTAGCATGTGACAGCTGGGCCCCCAATAGCTTAGCATGTGACAGCTGGGCCCCCAATAGCTTAGCATGTGACAGCTGGGCCCCCAATAGCTTAGCATGTGACAGCTGGGCCCCCAATAGCTTAGCATGTGACAGCTGGGCCCCCAATAGCTTAGCATGTGACAGCTGGGCCCCCAATAGCTTAGCATGTGACAGCTGGGCCCCCAATAGCTTAGCATGTGACAGCTGGGCCCCCAATAGCTTAGCATGTGACAGCTGGGCCCCCAATAGCTTAGCATGTGACAGCTGGGCCCCCAATAGCTTAGCATGTGACAGCTGGGCCCCCAATAGCTTAGCATGTGACAGCTGGGCCCCCAATAGCTTAGCATGTGACAGCTGGGCCCCCAATAGCTTAGCATGTGACAGCTGGGCCCCCAATAGCTTAGCATGTGACAGCTGGGCCACCAATAGCTTAGCATGTGACAGCTGGGCCCCCAATAGCTTAGCATGTGACAGCTGGGCCCCCAATAGCTTAGCATGTGACAGCTGGGCCCCCAATAGCTTAGCATGTGACAGCTGGGCCCCCAATAGATTAGCATGTGACAGCTGGGCCCCCAATAGATTAGCATGTGACAGCTGGGCCCCCAATAGCTTAGCATGTGACAGCTGGGCCCCCAATAGCTTAGCATGTGACAGCTGGGCCCCCAATAGATTAGCATGTGACAGCTGGGCCCCCAATAGCTTAGCATGTGACAGCTGGGCCCCCCAAAAGCTTAGCATGTGACAGCTGGGCCCCCAATAGCTTAGCATGTGACAGCTGGGCCCCCAATAGCTTAGCATGTGACAGCTGGGCCCCCCAAAAGCTTAGCATGTGACAGCTGGGCCCCCAATAGCTTAGCATGTGACAGCTGGGCCCCCAATAGCTTAGCATGTGACAACTGGGCCCCCAATAGCTTAGCATGTGACAGCTGGGCCCCCAATAGCTTAGCATGTGACAGCTGGGCCCCCAATAGCTTAGCATGTGACAGCTGGGCCCCCAATAGCTTAGCATGTGATAGCTGGGCCCCCAATAGCTTAGCATGTGATAGCTGGGCCCCCAATAGCTTAGCATGTGATAGCTGGGCCCCCAATAGCTTAGCATGTGATAGCTGGGCCCCCAATAGCTTAGAATGTGATAGCTGGGCCCCCAATAGCTGAGAATGTGATAGCTGGGCCCCCAATAGCTTAGCATGTGATAGCTGGGCCCCCAATAGCTTAGCATGTGATAGCTGGGCCCCCAATAGCTTAGCATGTGATAGCTGGGCCCCCAATAGCTTAGCATGTGATAGCTGGGCCCCCAATAGCTTAGCATGTGACAGCTGGGTCCCCAATAGCATAGCATGTGACAGCTGGGCCCCCAATAGCTTAGCATGTGACAGCTGGGCCCCCAATAGCTTAGCATTTGACAGCTGGGCCCCCAATAGCTTAGCATGTGACAGCTGGGCCCCCAATAGCTTAGCATGTGACAGCTGGCCCCCCAATAGATTAGCATGTGACAGCTGGGCCCCCAATAGCTTAGCATGTGATAGCTGGGCCCCCCAATAGCTTAGCATGTGATAGCTGGGCCCCCAATAGCTTAGCATGTGATAGCTGGGCCCCCAATAGCTGAGAATGTGATAGCTGGGCCCCCAATAGCTGAGAATGTGATAGCTGGGCCCCCAATAGCTTAGCATGTGATAGCTGGGCCCCCAATAGCTTAGCATGTGATAGCTGGGCCCCCAATAGCTTAGCATGTGACAGCTGGGCCCCCAATAGCTTAGCATGTGACAGCTGGGTCCCCAATAGCTTAGCATGTGACAGCTGGGCCCCCCAATAGCTTAGCATGTGATAGCTGGGCCCCCAATAGCTTAGCATGTGATAGCTGGGCCCCCAATAGCTTAGAATGTGATAGCTGGGCCCCCAATAGCTTAGCATGTGATAGCTGGGCCCCCAATAGCTTAGAATGTGATAGCTGGGCCCCCAATAGCTGAGAATGTGATAGCTGGGCCCCCAATAGCTTAGCATGTGATAGCTGGGCCCCCAATAGCTTAGCATGTGATAGCTGGGCCCCCAATAGCTTAGCATGTGATAGCTGGGCCCCCAATAGCTTAGCATGTGATAGCTGGGCCCCCAATAGCTTAGCATGTGATAGCTGGGCCCCCAATAGCTTAGCATGTGACAGCTGGGCCCCCAATAGCTTAGCATTTGACAGCTGGGCCCCCAATAGCTGAGAATGTGATAGCTGGGCCCCCAATAGCTTAGCATGTGATAGCTGGGCCCCCAATAGCTTAGCATGTGATAGCTGGGCCCCCAATAGCTTAGCATGTGATAGCTGGGCCCCCAATAGCTTAGCATGTGATAGCTGGGCCCCCAATAGCTTAGCATGTGATAGCTGGGCCCCCAATAGCTTAGCATGTGACAGCTGGGCCCCCAATAGCTTAGCATGTGACAGCTGGGCCCCCAATAGCTTAGCATGTGACAGCTGGGCCCCCAATAGCTTAGCATGTGATAGCTGGGCCCCCAATAGCTTAGCATGTGATAGCTGGGCCCCCAATAGCTTAGCATGTGACAGCTGGGCCCCCAATAGCTTAGCATGTGACAGCTGGGCCCCCAATAGCTTAGCATGTGATAGCTGGGCCCCCAATAGCTTAGCATGTGATAGCTGGGCCCCCAATAGCTTAGCATGTGATAGCTGGGCCCCCAATAGCTTAGCATGTGACAGCTGGGCCCCCAATAGCTTAGCATTTGACAGCTGGGCCCCCAATAGCTTAGCATGTGACAGCTGGGCCCCCAATAGATTAGCATGTGACAGCTGGCCCCCCAATAGATTAGCATGTGACAGCTGGGCCCCCAATAGCTTAGCATGTGATAGCTGGGCCCCCAATAGCTTAGCATGTGACAGCTGGGTCCCCAATAGCTTAGCATGTGACAGCTGGGCCCCCAATAGCTTAGCATGTGACAGCTGGGCCCCCAATAGCTTAGCATGTGACAGCTGGGCCCCCAATAGCTTAGCATGTGACAGCTGGGCCCCCAATAGATTAGCATGTGACACCTGGGCCCCCAATAGATTAGCATGTGACACCTGGGCCCCCAATAGATTAGCATGTGACACCTGGGCCCCCAGTAGCTTAGCATGTGACAGCTGGGCCCCCAATAGCTTAGCATGTGACAGCTGGGCCCCCAATAGCTTAGCATGTGACAGCTGGGCCCCCAATAGCTTAGCATGTGACAGCTGGGCCCCCAATAGCTTAGCATGTGACAGCTGGGCCCCCAATAGCTTAGCATGTGACAGCTGGGCCCCCAATAGCTTAGCATGTGACAGCTGGGCCCCCAATAGCTTAGCATGTGACAGCTGGGCCCCCAATAGCTTAGCATGTGACAGCTGGGGCCCCCAATAGCTTAGCATGTGACAGCTGGGCCCCCAATAGCTTAGCATGTGACAGCTGGGCCCCCAATAGCTTAGCATGTGACAGCTGGGCCCCCAATAGCTTAGCATGTGACAGCTGGGCCCCCAATAGCTTAGCATGTGACAGCTGGGCCCCCAATAGCTTAGCATGTGACAGCTGGGCCCCCAATAGCTTAGCATGTGACAGCTGGGCCCCCAATAGCTTAGCATGTGACAGCTGGGCCCCCAATAGCTTAGCATGTGACAGCTGGGCCCCCAATAGCTTAGCATGTGACAGCTGGGTCCCCAATAGCTTAGCATGTGACAGCTGGGCCCCCAATAGCTTAGCATGTGACAGCTGGGCCCCCAATAGCTTAGCATGTGACAGCTGGGCCCCCAATAGCTTAGCATGTGACAGCTGGGCCCCCAATAGATTAGCATGTGACAGCTGGCCCCCCAATAGATTAGCATGTGACACCTGGGCCCCCAGTAGCTTAGCATGTGACAGCTGGGCCCCCAATAGCTTAGCATGTGACAGCTGGGCCCCCAATAGCTTAGCATGTGACAGCTGGGCCCCCAATAGCTTAGCATGTGACAGCTGGGCCCCCAATAGCTTAGCATGTGACAGCTGGGCCCCCAATAGCTTAGCATGTGACAGCTGGGCCCCCAATAGCTTAGCATGTGACAGCTGGGCCCCCAATAGCTTAGCATGTGACAGCTGGGCCCCCAATAGCTTAGCATGTGACAGCTGGGGCCCCCAATAGCTTAGCATGTGACAGCTGGGGCCCCAATAGCTTAGCATGTGACAGCTGGGCCCCCAATAGCTTAGCATGTGACAGCTGGGCCCCCAATAGCTTAGCATGTGACAGCTGGGCCCCCAATAGCTTAGCATGTGACAGCTGGGCCCCCAATAGCTTAGCATGTGACAGCTGGGCCCCCAATAGCTTAGCATGTGACAGCTGGGCCCCCAATAGCTTAGCATGTGACAGCTGGGCCCCCAATAGCTTAGCATGTGACAGCTGGGCCCCCAATAGCTTAGCATGTGACAGCTGGGCCCCCAATAGCTTAGCATGTGACAGCTGGGCCCCCAATAGCTTAGCATGTGACAGCTGGGCCCCCAATAGCTTAGCATGTGACAGCTGGGCCCCCAATAGCTTAGCATGTGACAGCTGGGCCCCCAATAGCTTAGCATGTGACAGCTGGGCCCCCAATAGCTTAGCATGTGACAGCTGGGCCACCAATAGCTTAGCATGTGACAGCTGGGCCCCCAATAGCTTAGCATGTGACAGCTGGGCCCCCAATAGCTTAGCATGTGACAGCTGGGCCCCCAATAGCTTAGCATGTGACAGCTGGGCCCCCAATAGATTAGCATGTGACAGCTGGGCCCCCAATAGATTAGCATGTGACAGCTGGGCCCCCAATAGCTTAGCATGTGACAGCTGGGCCCCCAATAGCTTAGCATGTGACAGCTGGGCCCCCAATAGATTAGCATGTGACAGCTGGGCCCCCAATAGCTTAGCATGTGACAGCTGGGCCCCCCAAAAGCTTAGCATGTGACAGCTGGGCCCCCCAAAAGCTTAGCATGTGACAGCTGGGCCCCCAATAGCTTAGCATGTGACAGCTGGGCCCCCAATAGCTTAGCATGTGACAGCTGGGCCCCCAATAGCTTAGCATGTGATAGCTGGGCCCCCAATAGCTTAGCATGTGACAACTGGGCCCCCAATAGCTTAGCATGTGACAGCTGGGCCCCCAATAGCTTAGCATGTGACAGCTGGGCCCCCAATAGCTTAGCATGTGACAGCTGGGCCCCCAATAGCTTAGCATGTGACAGCTGGGCCCCCAATAGCTTAGCATGTGACAGCTGGGCCCCCAATAGCTTAGCATGTGACAGCTGGGCCCCCAATAGCTTAGCATGTGACAGCTGGGCCCCCAATAGCTTAGCATGTGACAGCTGGGCCCCCAATAGCTTAGCATGTGACAGCTGGGCCCCCAATAGCTTAGCATGTGACAGCTGGGCCCCCAATAGCTTAGCATGTGACAGCTGGGCCCCCAATAGCTTAGCATGTGACAGCTGGGCCCCCAATAGATTAGCATGTGACAGCTGGGCCCCCAATAGCTTAGCATGTGACAGCTGGGCCCCCAATAGCTTAGCATGTGACAGCTGGGCCCCCAATAGATTAGCATGTGACAGCTGGGCCCCCAATAGCTTAGCATGTGACAGCTGGGCCCCCCAAAAGCTTAGCATGTGACAGCTGGGCCCCCCAAAAGCTTAGCATGTGACAGCTGGGCCCCCAATAGCTTAGCATGTGACAGCTGGGCCCCCAATAGCTTAGCATGTGACAACTGGGCCCCCAATAGCTTAGCATGTGACAGCTGGGCCCCCAATAGCTTAGCATGTGACAGCTGGGCCCCCAATAGCTTAGCATGTGACAGCTGGGCCCCCAATAGCTTAGCATGTGACAGCTGGGCCCCCAATAGCTTAGCATGTGACAGCTGGGCCCCCAATAGCTTAGCATGTGACAGCTGGGCCCCCAATAGCTTAGCATGTGACAGCTGGGCCCCCCCAATATCTTAGCATGTGACAGCTGCCCCCCCCCCCCAATAGCTTAGCATGTGACAGCTGGGCCCCCAATAGCTTAGCATGTGAGAGCTGGGCCGCCAATAGCTTAGCATGTGACAGCTGGGCCCCCCAATAGCTTAGCATGTGATAGCTGGGCCCCCAATAGCTTAGCATGTGAGAGCTGGGCCGCCAATAGATTAGCATGTGACAGCTGGGCCCCCCAATGCAAAGTATATAGCAAAAAAGGTAAAACTCACCTGCTTCTGAAAGTCTTGCACCCACTGCAAAGTCCGGGAAATCACTGTTCTTCTTGCCGACTCGAGACTGACTGGCTCCTACGTCCGGTCACAGGGGCATGATGTCGTCAGAGGGCCTTTCACTGGCTAGGATTTAGCATCTACCCTGTAGTGCGCTCTGGGGCGGTCCGCTGGGCCCTGTAGTGCGCTCTGGGGCGGGCGGTCCGCTGGGCCCTGTAGTGCGCTCTGGGGCGGGCGGGAGGTCCGCTGGGCCCTGTAGTGCGCTCTGGGGCGGGCGGGAGGTCCGCTGGGCCCTGTAGTGCGCTCTGGGGCGGGAGGGTGGTCCTCTGGGCCCTGTATTGCGATCTGGGCCGGGCGGGAGGGTGGTCCTCTGGGCCCTGTAGTGCGATCTGGGCCGGGCGGTCCTCTGGGCCCGGTAGTGCGATCTGGGGAGGGTGGGCCTCTGGGCCCTGTAGTGCGCTCTGGGGCGGGTGGGAGGGCGGTCCGCTGGGCCCTGTAGTGCGCTCTGGGGCGGGAGGGCGGACCCCTGGGCTGTAGTGCGATCTGGGCCCTGTAGTGCGCTCTGGGGCGGGCGGTCCGCTGGGCCCTGTAGTGCGCTCTGGGGAGGGCGGTCCGCTGGGCCCTGTAGTGCGCTCTGGGGAGGGTGGGCCTCTGGGCCCTGTAGTGCGCTCTGGGGCAGGTGGGAGGGCGCTCCGCTGGGCCCTGTAGTGCGCTCTGGGGCGGGTGGGAGTCCGTTCCGCTGGGCCCTGTAGTGCGCTCTGGGGCGGGCCCCTGGGCCCTGTAGTGCGCTCTGGAGCGGGAGGGCGGTCCGCTGGGCCCTGTAGTGCGCTCTGGGCCGGGCGGGAGGGTGGTCCTCTGGGCCCGGTAGTGCGATCTGGGGAGGGTGGGCCTCTGGGCCCTGTAGTGCGCTCTGGGGCGGGTGGGAGGGCGGTCCGCTGGGCCCTGTAGTGCGCTCTGGGGCGGGTGGGAGGGCGGTCCGCTGGGCCCTGTAGTGCGCTCTGGGGCGGGCCCCTGGGCCCTGTAGTGCGATCTGGGCCGGGCGGGAGGGTGGTCCTCTGGGCCCGGTAGTGCGATCTGGGGAGGGTGGGCCTCTGGGCCCTGTAGTGCGCTCTGGGGCGGGTGGGAGGGCGCTCCGCTGGGCCCTGTAGTGCGCTCTGGGGCGGGTGGGAGGGCGCTCCGCTGGGCCCTGTAGTGCGCTCCGCTGGGCCCTGTAGTGCGCTCTGGGGCGGGAGGGCGGGCCCCTGTATTGCGATCTGGGCCCTGTAGTGCGCTCTGGGGCGGGCCCCTGTATTGCGATCTGGGCGGGAGGGTGGTCCTCTGGGCCCTGTAGTGCGATCTGGGGAGGGTGGGCCTCTGGGCCCTGTAGTGCGATCTGGAGCGGGAGGGAGGGTGGGCCTCTGGGCCCTGTAGTGCGATCTGGAGCGGGCGGGCCTCTGGGCCCTGTAGTGCGATCTGGAGCGAGCGGGCGGGAGGCAGGGCCTCTGGGCCCTGTAGTGCGCTCTGGGGAGGGCGCCTGAGCCTTGTAGTGCACTCTGGGGCGTCTGGGCCCTGTAGTGCGATCTGGGGAGGGTGGGCCTCTGGGCCCTGTAGCGATCTGGGGAGGGTGGGCCTCTGGGCCCTGTAGTGCGCTCTGGGGCGGGCGGGAAGGTGGGCCCTGTAGCGATCTGGGGAGGGTGGGCCTCTGGGCCCTGTAGTGCGCTCTGGGGTGACATCACAGCCTAGAACTGGCGGGCAATGTGTTTGCGTTTTAATGATGGGTCCGCAGTGATTGGGTAGACCAAGGTCATGTGACCGACGACGTCATTCACCAGAGGGGTATAAAAGGAGGGCGCGCAGCAGCGTCAGTCAGTCTTCCCGCTCGCATTGTACCGCTCAGCCGGACCAATACTGCGGAGCTGAAGCAGGCGCCAGTTGTTTTAGCCAAAGCGTCCTCAATTAATCCAGTGCGCCCAACCGCCTCCTCCCGGCTTATCCCCGAGCGCGCAGCCCGCACGCGCCCCCTCCTGGTGGCATGTGACAGGAGGTGGAGTGGGGAGCCGCTGAGGAGCAACGAGTTGGGGGCACTGTAGGAGATGAGTCGCAATGGGACTGGATGTTCTCTGCTTCATATTGGTCTGCAGAGCTGTAGCGGTGCAATGCGTTCTATCCTAATCCCAACCCTTCCCTCCTCCCCTCCCCTCTGACTCCCCCCTCCCTCCATCCCGATGTATCGCCACCTTGCCGTGGTGGGATGGCTTTATACTAAGAGCGATACACTCCCCCCCCCAATATCTAACTACATAGCCCAGCAACCCTCCTGACCACCCCAGAGTGCACTACAAGCCTCAGCAGCCCTCCTGTCCATCCCAGAGTGCACTACAAGGCCCAGAAACCCCCCTGGCCACCCCAGCTGCACAACAGGGCTCAGCATCCCTCCTGGCCACACCAGAGTGCACTACATGGCCCAGCAACCCTCCTGGCCAATCCAGCTGCACTATAAGGCTCAGCAGCCCTCCTGGCCACCCAGAGTGCACTACAATGCCCAGCAACCCTCCTGGCCATCCCAGAGTGCACTACAATGCTCATCAACCCTCCTGGCCATCCCAGAGTGCACAACAGGGCTCAGCAGCTTTCATGGCCAAACCAGAGTGCACTACAATGCACAGCAACCCTCCTGGCCACCCCAGAGTGCACTACAATGTCCAGCAACCCTCCTGGCCATCCCAGAGTGCACTACAAGGCTCAGAAGCCCTCCTGGCCACTCTAGCTGCACTACAAGGCTCAGCAGCCCCCTGGCCACCCAGAGTGTACTACAAGGCTCAGCAGCCCTCCTGGCCACCCTAGAGTGCACTACATGGCCCAGCAACCCTCCTGGCCGTTCTAGCTGCACCACAAGGCTCAGCAGGCCTCCTGCCATCCCAGGGTGCACTACAAGCCTCAGCAGCCCTCCTGGCCATCCCAGAGGGCACTACAAGGCCCAGAAACCCTCCTGTCCATCCCAGAGTGCACTAAAAGGCCCAGAAAACCTTCTGGCCACCCCAGGTGCACAACAGGGCTCAGCAGCCCTCATGGCCAAACCAGAGTGCACTACAATGCACAGCAACCCTCCTGGCCACCCCAGAGTGCACTACAATGCCCAGCAACCCTCCTGGCCATCCCAGAGTGCACTACAAGGCTCAGAAGCCCTCCTGGCCACTCTAGCTGCACTACAAGGCTCAGCAGCCCCCTGACCACCCAGAGTGTACTACAAGGCTCAGCAGCCCTCCTGGCCACCCTAGAGTGCACTACATGGCCCAGCAACCCTCCTGGCCGTTCTAGCTGCACCACAAGGCTCAGCAGGCCTCCTGCCATCCCAGGGTGCACTACAAGCCTCAGCAGCCCTCCTGGCCATCCCAGAGGGCACTACAAGGCCCAGAAACCCTCCTGTCCATCCCAGAGTGCACTAAAAGGCCCAGAAAACCTTCTGGCCACCCCAGGTGCGCTACAAGGCTCAGCATCTCTCCTGGCCACCTGAGAGTGCATACATGGCACAGCAACCCTCTTGGCTACTCTAGCTGCGCTGCCACCCCAGAGTGCACTATAATGCCCAGCAACCCTCCTGGCCATCCCAGAGTGCATAATAGGGCTCAGCAGCCCTCATGGCCATCCCAGAGTGCACTACAGTGAACAGAAACTCTCCTGGCCATCCCAGAGTGCACTACAATGCCCAGCAACCCTCCTGGCTATCCCAGAGTGCACTACAATGATCAGCAGCCCTCCTGGCCACCCAGAGTGCACTACAAGGCTCAGCAGCCCTCTTGGCCACTCTAGCTGCACTACAAGGCTCAGCAGCCCTCCTGGCCACCCCACAGTGCACTACAAGCCTCAGCAGCTCTCCTGGCCATCCCAGAGTGCACTACAAGGCTCAGCAACCCTCCTTGCCATCCCAGAGTTAGAGTGTCAGCTCTGCTGCCTAGTCCCCTGTCTCCTGTGTGTGTGATCCCTGTGCTGTATAGAGTGTCAGCTCTGCTGCCTAGCCCCTGTGTGTGTGTGATCCCTGTGCTGTATAGAGTGTCAGTTCTGCTGCCTAGTCCCCTGTGTGTGTGATCCCTGTGCTGTATAGAGTGTCAGCTCTGCTGCCTAGTCCCCGGTCTCCTGTGTGTGTGAATTCTGTGCTGTATAGAGTGTCAACTCTGCCGCCTAGTCCCTGTATCCTGTGTGTGTGTGTGGTACCTGTGATGTATAGAGTGTCAGCTCTGCTGCCTAGTCCCTGGTCTCCTGTGTGTGATACCTGTGCTGTATAGAGTGTCAGCTTTGCTGCCTAGTCCCTGTCTCCTGTGTGTGTGATCCCTGTGCTGTATAGAGTGGCAGCTCTGCTGCCTAGTCCCGTCTCCTGTGCTGTATAGAGTGTCAGCTCTGCTGCCTAGTCCCCTGTCTCCTGATGTGTGTGATCCCTGTGCTGTATAGAGTGTGAGCTCTGCTACCTAGTCCCCTGTATCCTGTTTGTGTGATCCCTGTGCTGTATAGAGTGTCAGCTCTGCTGCCTAGTCCCCTGTCTTCTGTGTGTGTGTGATCCATGTGCTGTATAGAGCGTGAGCTCTGCTACCTAGTCCCCTGTCTCCTGTGTGTGTGATCCCTGTGCTGTATAGAGTTTCAGCTCTGCTACCTAGTCCCCTGGTTCCTGTGTGTGTGTGATCCCTGTGCTGTATAGAGTGTCAGCTCTACTGCCTAGTCCCTGGTCTCCTGTGTGAGTGATCCCTGTGCTGTATAGAGTGTCAGCTTTGCTGCCTAGCCCCCCGGTCTCCTGTGTGTGTGATCCCTGTGCTGTATAGAGTGTCAGTTTTGCTGTCTAGTCCCTGTCTCCTTTGTGTGTGATCCCTGTGCTGTATAAAGTGTCAGCTCTGCTGCCTAGTCCACTGCCTCCTGTGTGTGTGTGTGATCCCTGTGCTGTATAGAGTGTCAGCTCTGCTGCTTAGTCTCCTGTCTCCTGATATGTGTGATCCCTGTGCTGTATAGTGTCAGCTCTGCTGCCTAGTCTTGTGTGTATGATCCCTGTGCTGTATAGAGTGTCAGCTCTGCTGCCTAGTCCCCTGTCTTGTGTGTGTGTGTGTTCCCTGTGCTGTATAAAGAGTCAGCTCTGCTACCTAGTCTCCTGTCTCCTGTGTGTGTGATCCCTGTGCTGTATAGAATGTCAGCTCTGCTGTCTAGTCCCCTGTGTGTGTGATCCCTGTGCTGTATAGTGTCAGCTATGCTGCCTAGTCCCCTGCCTCCTGTGTGTGTGTGTGATCCCTGTGCTGTATAGAGTGTCAGCTCTGCTGCTTAGTCCCCTGTCTCCTGATATGTGTGATCCCTGTGCTGTATAGAGTGTCAGCTCTGCTGCCTAGTCTTGTGTGTATGATCCCTGTGCTGTATAGAGTGTCAGCTTTGTTGCCTAGTCCCTGTCTCCTGTGTGTGTGATCCCTGTGCTGTATAGAGTGGCAGCTCTGCTGCCTAGTCCCCTGTCTCCTGTGCTATATAGAGTGTCAGCTCTGCTGCCTAGTCCCCTGTCTCCTGATGTGTGTGATCCCTGTGCTGTATAGAGTGTGAGCTCTGCTACCTAGTCCCCTGTATCCTGTTTGTGTGATCCCTGTGCTGTATAGAGTGTCAGCTCTGCTGCCTAGTCCCCTGTCTCCTGTGTGTGTGATCCCTGTGCTGTATAGAGTTTCAGCTCTGCTACCTAGTCCCCTGGTTCCTGTGTGTGTGTGATCCCTGTGCTGTATAGAGTGTCAGCTCTACTGCCTAGTCCCTGGTCTCCTGTGTGAGTGATCCCTGTGCTGTATAGAGTGTCAGTTTTGCTGTCTAGTCCCTGTCTCCTTTGTGTGTGATCACTGTGCTGTATAAAGTGTCAGCTCTGCTGCCTAGTCCACTGCCTCCTGTGTGTGTGTGTGTGATCCCTGTGCTGTATAGAATGTCAGCTCTGCTGTCTAGTCCCCTGTGTGTGTGATCCCTGTGCTGTATAGTGTCAGCTATGCTGCCTAGTCCCCTGCCTCCTGTGTGTGTGTGTGTGATCCCTGTGCTGTATAGAGTGTCAGCTCTGCTGCCTAGTCTTGTGTGTATGATCCCTGTGCTGTATAGAGTGTCAGCTCTGCTGCCTAGTCCCCTGTCTTGTGTGTGTGTGTGTGTTCCCTGTGCTGTATAAAGAGTCAGCTTTGCTACCTAGTCTCCTGTGTGTGTGATCCCTGTGCTGTATAGAATGTCAGCTCTGCTGTCTAGTTCCTTGTGTGTGATCCCTGTGCTGTATAGTGTCAGCTATGCTGCCTAGTCCCCTGCCTCCTGTGTGTGTGATCCCTGTGCTGTATAGAATGTCAGCTCATCTGCCTAGTCGCCTGTCTCCTGATGTGTGTGATCCCTGTGCTATATAGAGCATTAGCTCTGCTGCCAAGTCTCCTGTGTGTGATCCCTGTGCTGTATAGAGTGTCAGCTCTGCTGCCTAGTCTCGTGTGTCTGTGTGATCCCTGTGCTGTATAGAGTGTCAGCTTTGCTGCCTAGTCCCCTGTCTTCTGTGTGTGTTTGTGTGTGTGTGATCCCTGTGTTGTATAGAGTGTCAGCTCTGCTGCCTAGTCCCCTGCCTCCTGTGTGTGTGATCCCTGTGCTGTATAAAGTGTCAGCTTTGCGCCTAGTCCCCTGTCTCCTGTGTGGGTGTTAGCACTTTGCTGTATAGAGTATCAGCTCATCTGCCTAGTCCCCTGTCTCCTGATGTGCGTGATCCCTGTGCTGTATAGAGCGTCAGCTCTGCTGCCTAGTCCCCTGTGTCTGTGATCCCTGTGCTGTATAGAGTGTCAGCTCTACTGCCTAGTCCCCTGTGTGTATGTGATCCCTGTGCTGTATAGAGTGTCAGCTCTGCTGCCTAGTCCCCTGTCTGTGTATGTGATCCCTGTGCTGTATAGTGTCAGCTCTGCTGCCTAGTCCCCTGTCTGTGTATGTGATCCCTGTGCTGTATAGTGTGTCAGCTCTGCTGCCTAGTCTCGTGTGTCTGTGTGATCCCTGTGCTGTATAGAGTGTCAGCTTTGCTGCCTAGTCCCCTGTCTCCTGTGCTGTATAGAGTGTCAGCTCTGCTGCCTAGTCCCCTGTCTCCTGATGTGTGTGATCCCTGTGCTGTATAGAGTGTGAGCTTTGCTACCTAGTCCCCTGTCTCCTGTGTGTGTGATCCCTGTGCTGTATAGAGTTTCAGCTCTGCTACCTAGTCCCCTGGTTCCTGTGTGTGTGTGATCCCTGTGCTGTATAGAGTGTCAGCTCTACTGCCTAGTCCCTGGTCTCCTGTGTGCGTGATCCCTGTGCTGTATAGAGTGTCAGCTTTGCTGCCTAGCCCCCCGGTCTCCTGTGTGTGTGATCCCTGTGCTGTATAGAGTGTCAGTTTTGCTGTCTAGTCCCTGTCTCCTTTGTGTGTGATCCCTGTGCTGTATAAAGTGTCAGCTCTGCTGCCTAGTCCACTGCCTCCTGTGTGTGTGTGTGATCCCTGTGCTGTATAGAGTGTCAGCTCTGCTGCTTAGTCTCCTGTCTCCTGATATGTGTGATCCCTGTGCTGTATAGTGTCAGCTCTGCTGCCTAGTCTTGTGTGTATGATCCCTGTGCTGTATAGAGTGTCAGCTCTGCTGCCTAGTCCCCTGTCTTGTGTGTGTGTGTGATCCCTGTGCTGTATAAAGAGTCAGCTCTGCTACCTAGTCTCCTGTCTCCTGTGTGTGTGATCCCTGTGCTGTATAGAATGTCAGCTCTGCTGTCTAGTCCCCTGTGTGTGTGATCCCTGTGCTGTATAGTGTCAGCTCTGCTGCCTAGTCCCCTGCCTCCTGTGTGTGTGTGTGATCCCTGTGCTGTATAGAGTGTCAGCTCTGCTGCTTAGTCCCCTGTCTCCTGATATGTGTGATCCCTGTGCTGTATAGAGTGTCAGCTCTGCTGCCTAGTCTTGTGTGTATGATCCCTGTGCTGTATAGAGTGTCAGCTTTGCTGCCTAGTCCCTGTCTCCTGTGTGTGTGATCCCTGTGCTGTATAGAGTGTCAGCTCTGCTGCCTAGTCCCCTGTCTCCTGTGCTGTATAGAGTGTCAGCTCTGCTGCCTAGTCCCCTGTCTCCTGATGTGTGTGATCCCTGTGCTGTATAAAGTGTGAGCTCTGCTACCTAGTCCCCTGTATCCTGTTTGTGTGATCCCTGTGCTGTATAGAGTGTCAGCTCTGCTGCCTAGTCCCCTGTCTTCTGTGTGTGTGTGATCCATGTGCTGTATAGAGCGTGAGCTCTGCTACCTAGTCCCCTGTCTCCTGTGTGTGTGATCCCTGTGCTGTATAGAGTTTCAGCTCTGCTACCTAGTCCCCTGGTTCCTGTGTGTGTGTGATCCCTGTGCTGTATAGAGTGTCAGCTCTACTGCCTAGTCCCTGGTCTCCTGTGTGAGTGATCCCTGTGCTGTATAGAGTGTCAGCTTTGCTGCCTAGCCCCCCGGTCTCCTGTGTGTGTGATCCCTGTGCTGTATAGAGTGTCAGTTTTGCTGTCTAGTCCCTGTCTCCTTTGTGTGTGATCCCTGTGCTGTATAAAGTGTCAGCTCTGCTGCCTAGTCCACTGCCTCCTGTGTGTGTGTGTGATCCCTGTGCTGTATAGAGTGTCAGCTCTGCTGCTTAGTCTCCTGTCTCCTGATATGTGTGATCCCTGTGCTGTATAGTGTCAGCTCTGCTGCCTAGTCTTGTGTGTATGATCCCTGTGCTGTATAGAGTGTCAGCTCTGCTGCCTAGTCCCCTGTCTTGTGTGTGTGTGTGTTCCCTGTGCTGTATAAAGAGTCAGCTCTGCTACCTAGTCTCCTGCCTCCTGTGTGTGTGTGATCCCTGTGCTGTATAGAATGTCAGCTCTGCTGTCTAGTCCCCTGTGTGTGTGATCCCTGTGCTGTATAGTGTCAGCTATGCTGCCTAGTCCCCTGCCTCCTGTGTGTGTGTGTGATCCCTGTGCTGTATAGAGTGTCAGTTCTGCTGCTTAGTCCCCTGTCTCCTGATATGTGTGATCCCTGTGCTGTATAGAGTGTCAGCTCTGCTGCCTAGTCTTGTGTGTGTGATCCCTGTGCTGTATAGAGTGTCAGCTCTGCTGCCTAGTCCCCTGTCTTGTGTGTGTGTGTGTGTGTGTGTGTGTTCCCTGTGCTGTATAAAGAGTCAGCTTTGCTACCTAGTCTCATGTGTGTGTGATCCCTGTGCTGTATAGAATGTCAGCTCTGCTGTCTAGTTCCTTGTGTGTGTGATCCCTGTGCTGTATAGTGTCAGCTATGCTGCCTAGTCCCCTACCTCCTGTGTGTGTGATCCCTGTGCTGTATAGAATGTCAGCTCATCTGCCTAGTCCCCTGTCTCCTGATGTGTGTGATCCCTATGCTATATAGAGCATTAGCTCTGCTGCCAAGTCTCCTGTGTGTGATCCCTGTGCTGTATAGAGTGTCAGCTCTGCTGCCTAGTCTCGTGTGTCTGTGTGATCCCTGTGCTGTATAGAGTGTCAGCTTTGCTGCCTAGTCCCCTGTCTTCTGTGTGTGTTTGTGTGTGTGTGATCCCTGTGTTGTATAGAGTGTCAGCTCTGCTGCCTAGTCCCCTGCCTCCTGTGTGTGTGATCCCTGTGCTGTATAAAGTGTCAGCTTTGCGCCTAGTCCCCTGTCTCCTGTGTGTGTGATCCCTGTGCTATATAGTGTCAGCTCATCTGCCTAGTCCCCTGTCTCCTGATGTGTGTGATCCCTGTGCTGTATAGAGCGTCAGCTCTGCTGCCTGGTCTCCTGTGTGTGTGATCCCTGTGCTGTATAGAGTGTCAGCTCTGCTGCCTAGTCCCCTGTGTGTGTGATCCCTGTGCTGTATAGAGTGTCAGCTCTGCTACCCAGTCCCGTGTGTGTGTGTGTGTGTGTGTGTGTGTGTGTGATCCCTGTGCTGTATAGAGCGTCAGCTCTGCTGCCTAGTCCCCTGTGTGTGTGATCCCTGTGCTGTATAGAGTGTCAGCTCTGCTACCCAGTCCCGTGTGTGTGTGTGTGTGTGTGTGTGTGTGTGTGTGTGTGTGTGTGTGATCCCTGTGCTGTATAGAGGGCCAGCTCTGCTGCCTAGTCCCCTGTCTGTGTATGTGATCCCTGTGCTGTATAGAGTGTCAGCTCTGCTACCTAGTCCCCTGTTTGTGTGTGATCCCTGTGCTGTATAGAGTGTCAACTCTGATGCCTAGTCCCCTGTCTCCTGTGTTTGTGTGTGATCCCTGTGCTGTAGAGTGTCAGCTCTGCTACCTAGTCCCCTGTGTGTGTGTGTGATCCCTGTGCTGTATAGAGTGTCAGCTCTGCTGCCTAGGCCCCTGTCTGTGTATGTGTGATCACTGTGCTGTATAGAGTGTCAGCTCTGCTACCTAGTCCCCTGTGAATGATCCCTGTGCTGTATAGAGTGTCAGCTCTGCTACCTAGTCCCCCTGTGTGTGTCTGTGATCCCTGTGCTGTATATTTTCAGCTCTGCTGCCTAGTCCCCTGTGTGTGTGTGTGATCCCTGTGCTGTATAGAGTGTCAGCTCTGCTGCCTAGTCCCCTGTGTGTATGTGATCCCTGTGCTGTATAGAGTGTCAGCTCTGCTGTCTAGTCCCCTGTCTGTGTATGTGATCCCTGTGCTGTATAGATTGTCAGCTCTGCTACCCAGTCCCGTGTGTGTGTGTGTGTGTGTGTGTGTGTGTGTGTGTGTGTGTGAGATCCCTGTGCTGTATAGAGTGTCAGCTCTGCTACCTAGTCCCCTGTGTGTGTGTGTGATCCCTGTGCTGTATAGTGTCAGCTCTGCTACCTAGTCCCCTGTGTGTGTGTGTGATCCCTGTGCTGTATAGTGTCAGCTCTGCTACCTAGTCCCCTGTGTGTGTGTGTGATCCCTGTGCTGTATAGTGTCAGCTCTGCTACCTAGTCCCCTGTGTGTGTGTGATCCCTGTGCTGTATAGAGTGTCTGCTCTGCTACCCAGTCCCCTGTGTGTGTGTGTGTGATCCCTGTGCTTTATAGAGTGTCAGCTCTGCTGCCTAGTCCCCTGTGTGTGTGTGATCCCTGTGCTGTATAGTGTCAGCTCTGCTACCTAGTCCCCTGTGTGTGTGTGATCCCTGTGCTGTATAGAGTGCCAGCTCTGCTTCCTAGTCCCCTGTCTGTGTATGTGATCCCTGTGCTGTATAGAGTGTCAGCTCTGCTACCTAGTCCCCTGTGTGTGTGTGTGTGATCCCTGTGCTGTATACAGTGTCAGCTCTGCTACCTAGTCCCCTGTCTGTGTATGTGATCCCTGTGCTGTATAGAGTGTCAGCTCTGCTGCCTAGTTCCCTGTTTGTGTATGTGATCCCTGTGCTGTATAGAGTGTCAGCTCTGCTACCCAGTCCCCTGTGTGTGTGTGTGATCCTTGTGCTGTATAGAGTGTCAGCTCTGCTGCCTATTCCCCTGTGTGTGTATGTGATCCCTGTGCTGTATAGAGTGTCAGCTCTGCTACCCAGTCCCCTGTGTGTGTGTGTGTGTGATCCCTGTGCTGTTTAGAGTGTCAGCTCTGCTGCCTAGTACCCTGTCTGTGTATGTGATCCCTGTGCTGTATAGAGTGTCAGCTCTGCTGACTAGTCCCCTGTCTGTGTATGTGATCCCTGTGCTGTATAGAGTATCAGCTCTGCTACCTAGTCCCCGGTGTGTGTGTGATCCCTGTGCTGTATAGAGTGTTATCTCTGCTGCCCAGTCCCCTGTCTGTGTATGTGATCCCTGTGCTGTATAGAGTGTCAGCTCTGCTACCTAGTCCCCGGTGTGTGTGTGTGTGTGATCCCTGTCCTGTATAGAGTGCCAGCTCTGCTGCCTAGTCCCCTGTCTGTGTATGTGATCCCCGTGCTGTATTTAGTGTCAGCTCTGCTACCTAGTCCCCTGTGTGTGTGATCCCTGTGCTGTATAGAGTGTCAGCTCTGCTGCCTAGTTCCCTGTCTGTGTATGTGATCCCTGTGCTGCATAGAGTGTCAGCTCTGCTACCTAGTCCCCTGTGTGTGTGTGATCCCTGTGCTGTATAGAGTGTCAGCTCTGCTGCCTAGTACCCTGTCTGTGTATGTGATCCCTGTGCTGTATAGAGTGCCAGCTCTGCTGACTAGTCCCCTGTCTGTGTATGTGATCCCTGTGCTGTATAGAGTGCCAGCTCTGCTGCCTAGTCCCCTGTGTGTGTGATCCCTGTGCTGTATTGAGTGTCAGCTCTGCTACCTAGTCCCCTGTGTGTGTGATCCCTGTGCTGTATTGAGTGTCAGCTCTGCTACCTAGTCCCCTGTGTGTGTGATCCCTGTGCTGTATAATGTGTCAGCTCTGCTGCCTAGTCCCCTGCGTGTCTGTGATCCCTGTGCTGTATAGAGTGTCAGCTCTGCTGCCTAGTCCCCTGTGTGTGTGTGTGATCCCTGTGCTGTATAGAGTGTCAGCTCTGCTACCTAGTCCCCTGTGTGTGTGTGTGATCCCTGTGCTGTATAGAGTGTCAGCTCTGCTGCCTATTCCGCTGTCTGTGTATGTGATCCCTGTGCTGTATAGAGTGTCAGCTCTGCTACCTAGTCCCCTGTGTGTGTGTGTGATCCCTGTGCTGTATAGAGTGTCAGCTCTGCTGCCTATTCCGCTGTCTGTGTATGTGATCCCTGTGCTGTATAGAGTGTCAGCTCTGCTACCTAGTCCCCTGTGTGTGTGTGTGATCCCTGTGCTGTATAGAGTGTCAGCTCTGCTGCCTAGTCCCCTGTGTGTGTGTGTGATCCCTGTGCTGTATAGTGTCAGCTCTGCTACCTAGTCCCCTGTGTGTGTGTGATCCCTGTCCTGTATAGAGTGCCAGCTCTGCTGCCTAGTCCCCTGTCTGTGTATGTGATCCCTGTGCTGTATAGAGTGTCAGCTCTGCTACCTAGTCCCCTGTGTGTGTGTGATCCCTGTGCTGTATACAGTGTCAGCTCTGCTACCTAGTCCCCTGTGTGTGTCTGTGATCCCTGTGCTGTATAATGTGTCAGCTCTGCTACCTAGTCCCCTGTGTGTGTCTGTGATCCCTGTGCTGTATTGAGTGTCAGCTCTGCTGCCTAGTCCCCTGTCTGTGTATGTGATCCCTGTGCTGTATAGAGTGTCAGCTCTGCTGCCTAGTTCCCTGTTTGTGTATGTGATCCCTGTGCTGTATAGAGTGTCAGCTCTGCTGCCTAGTCCCCTGCGTGTGTGTGATCATTGTGCTGTATAGAGTGTCAGCTCTGCTGCCTAGTACCCTGTCTGTGTATGTGATCCCCGTGCTGTATAGAGTGTCAGCTCTGCTGCCTAGTCCCCTGTGTGTGTGTGATCACTGTGCTGTATAGAGTGTCAGCTCTGCTGCCTAGTACCCTGTCTGTGTATGTGATCCCCGTGCTGTATAGAGTGTCAGCTCTGCTGCCTAGTACCCTGTCTGTGTATGTGATCCCTGTGCTGTATAGAGTGTCAGCTCTGCTACCTAGTATCCTGTCTGTGTAGGTGATCCTTGTGCTGTATAGAGTGTCAGCTCTGCTGACTAGTCCCCTGTCTGTGTATGTGATCCCCGTGCTGTATTTAGTGTCAGCTCTGCTACCTAGTCCCCTGTGTGTGTGTGATCCCTGTGCTGTATAGAGTGTCAGCTCTGCTGCCTAGTCCCCTGCCTCCTGTGTGTGTGATCCCTGTGCTGTATAGAGTGTCAGCTCTGC